>SEYY01024206.1:0-27500 GCA_009176605.1 Armadillidium nasatum | reverse complement strand
ATTACCTAAATTGATGATTTCAGAGAAAGGAGAAAAAGGGAGTTAGGAGAAAAAACAGATTTAATGAATATATATATATATATATATATATATATATATATATATATATATATATATATATATATATATATATATATATATATATATATATATATATATATATATATATATATATATATATATATATATATATATATATATATATATATATATATATATATATATATATATATATATATATATATATATATATATAAAGTAATATTAATTTACGTACAGTATTATGCTGCACTTCTAATACATTTAGTAAACATTTTGCAATTAGAATTTAATTTAAATAAAAAGGCGAAAGGGTTGCCAAATTTAAATTTTTACACCTTAATCTTATCTCTACCGGACTCCTTCAATTGTATACGAGTTGCATATTGTTTCCTGTTCTTATATTTACTTTAATTTTTTTATTTGATGAATTCAAATATAGAAGTATCAAATGAATTTATTCCGATAGGTGTAATATATATATATAATTTTATATATATATACTCGACACAATCTTCCACACAACTATGATATCTTCTTCGAAAACACACAACTCAAGCCTTCATCTGTCCTTAATATTCTTGGTGTTTCTTTTTCTCGTGATCTTTCTTGGAAAGATCACATTACTTCTCTTTCTAAACAAGCTTCTAAGAGGTTGGGTGTTCTGAGGCTCCTTCAGAATTACTTCACGCCACCCCAGTTGCTTGATCTGTATAGGGGTGTTGTTCGTCCCTGTATGGAGTATGCTTCGCACATCTGGGGTGGTTCCACACATACAGCTCTCCTAGAGAAGGTGGAGTCAAGGGCATTTCGTCTCATCAACTCTCCTGCTCTTACTAACTCTCTTCAATCTCTTTCTGCCCGTCGAATTGTTGCGTCACTCTCTCTTTACTATCGCTATTACAACAGACACTGCTCTTCTGAACTCTCTCGTTGCATACCTCCTCCATTGAGAAGAGCTCGTGCGACACGCCTTTCTACACATTCTCATCCTTTCTCTGTCCAACTCTCCGACCCCAGACTTAACCGCTATGCTCAGTCTTACATATACTCTACTGGTAAAGTCTGGAACACACTCCCTTCATCTGTTTTCCCAACTTCCTTTGACTTACATACTTTCAAACGCCGTGTGTCTGGACACGTCGGCCACCATCGACCATGATTATAGACCTTTCCCAACTCCGGTGGAATTTGGTAGGCCTCCTGGCCTTTGCCCACCGGAGGAGACATAAAAAAAAAAAAAAAAAAAAAAAAAAAAAAAAAAAAAAAAATATATATATATATATATATATATATATATATATATATATATATATATATATATATATATATATATATATATATATATATATATATATATATATATATATATATATATATATATATATATATATATATATATATATATATATATATATATATATATATATATATATATATATATATATATATTTTTTTTTTTTTCAGGTAACAGGTTCAAACAAAGGAATTGGATTTGGAATTGTAAAAGATCTATGTAAAAAATTTGATGGCGTAGTTTACCTAACATCGAGGGATGAATCAAGAGGAAAAGCTGCTGTTGAAATTCTTCAAAAGGTACCCAACGCATTTATTTTATTATTACTAGCATTTATTTTAACTTAAATATTATTTGTTTGCGATTTGATTGGTTCTGTTCAAGTATTTTCTGTCAGCTAACACTTATACTCCAGTTTATGTGCACTCAATTTTAAATGCTGTTGCGATAATTTAACTTTTGATATAATTAATTTTTTGATTCATGCACATACTTCAAAGTATTTTTTAACTATCTTAATTAGCAACTATTTAACTATATTAACATCTAGAGTGGACTGAACCCGCAATTTCATCAGCTTGATATAAGTGACGAAGGAAGTGTGAAAAACTTTGTTGATTATTTGAAAACATCGTATGGTGGAGTGGATGTTGTTGTTAACAATGCTGCTTTTGCCTTTAAAGTAAGTTTTCATCTGTGTTATAATCTTTTTTTCAGATTTATCTTTAATAAAGAGAGTATATTTAGCGAAATTCATTAATTTTAATTCTAATGCAAAATAAAAATAAGCTATATTACAGCAATTTGTTCTCTCAGTCAGTAAATATTTGTGAAATAGCAATCGATCAGACCCACATCTTGATTTTTTGAAAGGAAGAACATTTCTATTTTTTTCCAGACTGTTGCTTAAGCTTTCTCAAAAGTTTGTAAGTCTTTCGTTTCTCATTATTGTTAGAAAATTGTGGCAGAACGAAAATGGCCTATATTGATGTAACTTATATTAGATATTATAACTGATTTTTGAAACAGCAGTATAATTAATTATAGCAAATAAACTATTAGCTTTAATCCATGTCTCCAAGTCTACAAACCATCAGAATACTAGGAGGTTCGCCTTGTCATTGAAAGAAATAACCCAAATCAGAGACTACTTGGACCTGTGCAAAAGAGGCCTATAACCTTTGTGGAAAAGTGTGCTCTATATTGCTTTCTAAGAAATGAATTGGTAATTTTGTTGAAAAGTATTTCAACTTGCAATTGTGCATTGATGCCTTTGCTATGTATTCAGCGTTTTCACTCAAACAAGCTCCTTCCTTAATTACAGAGATGATGTTCTATTTTGTAACAGTTGGCACTTCTGAAATGAAAAGAGAAAATCCGAACAATACTTCTGATAGATACCTAAAATTTAGTAAAAATTTTATCATTTTATTTAAAGAAGCATTTTCAACAATCGAATCTATTTTCTCATATGAACTAATATCTCTAGGAGATCGATATCAATCTGAGGAACTACTACAGAGTTTGATATCTCTGTTCACACATTTGCATTAACTTTCCATTCAAAAATACAGATTTCCTTCAGGCTGGATTCTTCATTTTCTGTTAGATGGATTTAGAATTCGTTAGGAACGAGAGTCGACCATTATGTCTATTGAAGTTTGGCTCTGCATCACTTTCCCATCCCTATGAACTAGTAATAGGTTATATTTAAATTCATATTACAGGTGAGAAGCTAGTTTTTGAATATGTATCATTCGTGGTAGACGATTGGAGTACATAATAATGTCTATCTCTTTTACATTATGCCCTTAAGAACAAGAAGCGTCTGTTATAGCATATCTAGCAGTGCGATCGGTTATCTTAGTCCTGTCCAAAGTTGATGTTTAAAGAAGTAGTCATAATAGTGATTGTAGTTCTCTTCACATGAACCTTCTCTTCATTATTATTATTTTTATTATTATTATTATTATTATTATTATTATTATTATTATTATTATTATTATTAATAATAATAATAATAATAATAATAATAATAATAATAATAATAATAATAATAATAATAATAATAATAATAAAAATAATAATAATAATCAGATTTATTATAAAAATCATGAAAGTATATGATTCGACTCTCAACAATAAGGATATCTTAGAAACAAATAGGGAAAAGAAAAATGAGAACTAATAGAAGAAATTTTAAAATCTATGAGACATACTCTTGAGAGGTCTAAAAATTTTGTGAAGAGAGTGGGTACAGAATGAAGAGAGGTTTGGTTTTGTAGACAAAATCGGAATCATATGAGAGGTTTTTAGGCTACAATCCAGCTCTTCAATTTAATTCATTGCAGCAACTACAGGGCTGCACTGGAAACCAATAGGTCGAGAAAGACTTTAGCGATCATTAGGAAAAAGATGTTACTTCCATTAATAGGGTGAAAACTCTCCCTGAGTGTAAAACCTGAGGGAAAGCATTGAAAATCAATGCTACAAGAATCATAATTTTCCAGAAGACTCTAGGAGGAATAATTTAGATACCAGATTAAAGTTCCTATAATCTCACAAACAGAGAGAAAATCCTTAAAAATAAAAGCAATAAGACTATGAAGCTTTAATATTATAATAATTATAAAATTATCATAAAGGCTCTCAGGTGGCGCTGCAGCTATCCTAAAATGTTCTGTAGTCTTGTTTCTTCTAACTCTTATTCTATTTATTTTAATTGCTATATTTATAACGGTGCTATACCCAAATCGTCGACAGGAAAAGTAGTCGACTGGTCAAAGGGCCGACACTTTTGAAAAAAATGTGTCGATCACTTTTCTTTTCAATTTCAACGTGTCGACGTTTTGGACACATGTGAAAAAAAATGTGTCGGCTGTTTGACCAACATCGTATTTTTTTTTATTTCGATACAATCGATACGTAAGCCTATTTTTAAATTTTATTTATTATAATAATTATGAATAGATTTTTTTTTTATTTTTAATATATTATTTTAGTAGATGCATGGCACACGAACATTTGTCTACGGGGGCTCTGCCCCCCGTACCCCCCGACCCGTGAGTGATGATGATATATATCTTTCGATTAATCGATATCGATTTATAGTGTCGACGATTTGAACGAGTTATAAAAAAAGTTGTCGGCCCTTTGACCTTACCAAAAAAAGTTGTCGACGTTTTGGACAAGTGAGAAAATTTTGTTAATGTTTTTTTCAAAAGTGTCGGCCCTTTGACCTGTCGATTACTTTTCCTGTCGACGATTTGGGGTAATCCCGTTTATAACTGCTAAGATATAATACACAAGAATGTCATTTACCCAACCCCTTAAAGTCTAATACTTAGTACCTTTAAAAGTTTTTTGACAGTTCATTGCAAAGTTTCGCTAGTATAGTAATAATTCCATAAATATCAATTCTCTAATTTTATTTAGTTCATTACCTAATTTTTTGTTTCCATCAGAATGATGCCACAGAACCATTCCATGTACAAGCTAAAGAAACATTGAAAGTAAATTACTTTGACACTAAAAACTTCTGTAATGCTATATTCCCAATACTGCGACCTCATGGAAGAGTTGTTAATGTATCTAGCAGTCTTGGACACTTATCATATATTAATGGCAAAGAACCAAATGCTTCGAATTTGAAAAATAAATTATCTTCACCTTCACTTACCGAAAATGATTTGGACGAACTTATGAATGATTTTATCAGGTAAAAGGAATTCAATCTTTAATCTTTCTTTCTTAATAGTCTTATACTTTTTCTTTTAATTTTTTTTCTTCTATTGTTACTGTTGTTATGGTTGCTTTTGTTATAAATTTTACTGCGGTCATTTATTTTTATTATTATTTCATTGTAGTTTTAATATTTAGTGTCTTTCTCTTTCTAGTTCCCAATTTTGCATACTTCTTTTCGTAATTCCACGTTCTCTTTATTTGACTTGCTTTCTGCTTCCCCTGATAACTCGTAGTTAACCCAACTTGGGAACATACTTGTAAATAAAAGCCTAGCTAAGAGTAGCTATTTGCGATATTACTATTTATATTTCCACTCTCATGCCAAATAAAATGCCAACAGGTTATGGGCTCGGACGTTTATATTTCGATGGCGATGTAGGAAAATGAGAGTTGTGGAAAGTTAAATTCCTAGGACTGCAAAATTTGCTTGGCATCATAATTGATTCTACAGCTGATGTTGATAGCGATGATAATGCAAGTTTCTATAGAATTAGTGCTATTCCTAGATGATAAAGGTTTATCTATTATCATAAGAGATGCTAACGATGATGGCAAGAAAGCCATGAAAATATTACATGAGCATTATTTGGGTAGAGGTAAGACTAGAATTATAGCTTTATATTCAGAGCTAACCTCATTGAAATTGGGCTGTGATGAAGATGCTACTAATTATATTATATGGGCAGAGATTGAAGCTACATTTTTAAAATCGGCTAAAGAAACAGTAAGTGACAGTTTACTTATAGCTATGGTTTTGAAAGACCTACCTTTAAGATCCAGAACCTTTTCGATGGTAATTATTCAGAAAGAAAAGATCATGACATTTAGTGAATTTAAAGTAGCTCTAAGAAGTTTTGAAGAAAAAATAAGAGTCAACAGACAAAAATTAATGCAGAAGATAATGTTATGAAGGTGAAAGATGTAAATCGTTATGTAAAATGATTTTCTTGTGGAAAAGTAGGGCATAAGCAATTTGAATGAACAGGAGGACAAAGACAGCATTTTAAAGGAATCATGTTAATAATAATTCACAAACCCGTGATACAGATTTCTGTAGAAAAAATAATTCAGGCAAGATTGTAAAGGATGATAATGATGATAGTCATCCTTATGCATTTGTAATTAATGAAGCACACACCAAGTAGTTTGTTGGTTGATTCAGGAGCAACTTTACATATTATTTGTGATAAATCAAAGTTTATTAGCTTTGAAGAAAACTTGGAATCCTCAAATTATTATACTGAATTGGTCGATGGCAGTAGGATGAATAATACTGCAATTGGTAGAGGCCATGTTAAAGTATCAATATGTGACGTTAGTGGTAAGTCTCATAGAATTTCATTGAAAAATGCTCTTTACGTACCCTCATATAAACAGGATATATTTTCAGTGTAGGTACCTGCAAAAAATAGTTTCTATAAATTTTATACCAAAAATTTGCTGAATTAACAGCACCTCAATGTACAGTATTTAATACTAAGAAGACAGGAGGTTTATATTTCCTGAACAATATTAGTACACACTACACATTGAATGGAATTTCATAGTGTGTAAGGGTGGTAAATTTTGGGCCACTGCAGTCCTGTAGACAGAACAAATTTAAGGAAAGGCAAACGATTATCTAGAAATTAAGGCTTGGATTGAAAATGTTACATATGAACTCACTTCACTCCCAGATGGTACTTCAGCAGTAGTTGGTAGAAGATGCGTTTATACCATTAAACAAGGACCAGATGATGAAGAAAAATTCAAAGCAAGAAATGTGCAAAATGATATGGATAATCAAGAAATTTTTTAACCAACGGCTCAAATAACTTCGATCCATATGTTGATGCAACTGTCAGTACAAGAAAGATTTATTATTCGTCAGATGGACGTGAAAACTATATTTTTAAATGCAGCTATAGATGTTGAATTATAAGCTGAGCAATCATCAGGTTGTGTACAAAGTGATGTAAGTGATAATAGGCTAGTTTGTAAATTAAATAAATCATAAATAAATAAAGTGGTAGATCTAGAATATGGAATAATTTGTTAGATCTATTTTTCATATCACAAAGTTTTGTTAAATTTGAAGTCGATACACATTTATACATTAAGTTTAATGAAGAATGCAAAATTTCCATTATGTAGACTACTCATATGATATTTGTAATCACATTCTATCTCTCGTGTTTTACCACGCTGTTGTGTCATGTGATAAATATATAAATAAAAGCCCTGTGTCCTGCCCTATGCAATAATATCATTTATGTAAAGTCTGAAGATAATGTATCAGACATACTGACTAAATATTTATCAAAAAGTAGGTATTAAAATTTGAAAATATTATACGTATACTTTAGATTGAGAGAGGGTGCTAGATTTAAATGTATTTATAATGTATCAGATAATACTGACTAAACATTTATCAAAAAGTAGGTATTAAAATTTTAAATATTATATGTATACTTTAGATTGAGAGAGGGTGTTAGATTTTAACTCAAAATATATGTATTAATAATATTGAATAAATATTTTCCTTGTTACCATTCAGCAAAGACTATGTTCCATTTTGTAGACTACTCATGTGATAATATTTGTAATCATTATCTATCTTGTGTGTTTTACCACGCTGTTGTAGCATGTGATAAATTAGTAAATAAAGACATAGGTAAAAGCCTTGTGTCCTGCCCTACTAATAATATTTATTTTTCCGGGTAATACTTAGTTAGGGGGCCCGTTTTTTTTTTTCTTCTCAGCGTAAGTACGAAAAGGAAATGATATGTTTTTTGTTTTTTTGGTTAATCAAATTGAAAAAAAAAAAAAAGTTTAAAATAATAGGAATAATTATGACGTCATAATATCGTCGGCCGCAATTATAAAACTCTCCTTTGAATATTTTGACGAGTTGCTATATTTTGAATTAGGTTGAAGCTAAAAATGGAAATAATAGTTAAAATTTAAAAAAAAAAAATATAATATATATATATATATATATATATATATATATATATATATTATATATATATATATATATATATATATATATATATATATATATATATATATATATATATATATATATATATATATATATATATATATATATATATATATATATATATATATATATATATATATATATATTCCCAAATGCGATTAATTGCAGGAATTTTCGTTTCTGCAGTCGAAAACACCCTGCATGGTGCGTGATCTTAGTGTAATAATAATAATAATAATAATAATAATAATAATAATAATAATAATAATAATAATAATAATAATAATAATAATAATAATGATACTTTGTCTTATTATTTTCCTAAAAACAATATTTCTTTTCTGAAGAAATAATAATATTAGAGAGAGAGAGGAATGTAAGTGAAATTTTATCACGACCACTCACGGGTCGGGGGGTACGGGGGGCAGAGCCCCCCGTAGACAAATGTTCGCATGCCATGCATTTGCAACTTCTATTATAATGCATTATTGCAGTATAGCAACGAAACCGTAAATGCATGGCACACGAGCATTTGTCTACGGGGGCTCTGCCCCCCGTACCCCCGACCCGTGAGTGGTCGTGATAAAATTTTCACTTATATTATTCTCTCTCTCTCTCTCTCTCTTATATATATATATATATATATATATATATATATATATATATATATATATATATATATATATATATATATATATATATATATATATATATATATATATATATATAATAATAAAAAAAAAAAAAAAAAAATTTTTTTTGATGGGTAGGTAAAAAAAAAGTAAAGGCAAGCCCATTAACATGAAAGAACTGACAACCTTTAATAGGACTACGTCATTCTGCCATATAAAAGATCTCGTGACGTCACATTGAATAAAAATAATTTATCAAAACGGGCCCCCTATACTAAAGTATTATTTTTCCGTAATCATGCCAAATAATATTTCTAATATTTTTATATTACGAAAATATCATAATTTTATAATATCTCTTCAGTTCAGCAAAAAAGGGTGACTGGAGCGAAAAAGGATGGCCAAATAGTACTTACTCTTTAAGTAAAGTTGGCCTCTCAGCTTTAACTCGCATTCAACAACGAAATTTCGATGCTGACTCAAGAGAGGATTTAATAGTGAATAGTTGTCATCCCGGTTATGTTGATACTGATATGACATCCCATAAGGTAGTAAAAATTTCGAATTATTAACTTTAATTTTTAACATCCTCTTTTACTCTTTTCATTTATCGTGACTTTTTATATACTGATACGAAACTAACAAGTGTGCATATTCCTATTAGTTAGTTTTAATATTATGCAATAGTTTTTCCTTTTTAAATTTTTCTTCCATTCTTATAAAAGAATTATTATATTTTTTAAAGGGAATATTGACAATTGAAGAAGGAGCAGTTTGCCCAGTATACCTTGCCTTACTTCCTCCCAATGTTAAAGAACCAAAAGGAGCCTATCTTTGGAGAGATACAACAATTGTTGACTGGGTAAACGGACCTCTTCCAGGCATGTATTGAAGATAATTTAAAATTTGTCTTAAATACTGGAAAGCTGATTGTATTTCTTCATTTCCAAAATAAGTAGATTTTTATAAATGTTCGGTAATGTATTGTTGTTCATTTTTCTTTTAATACGTTAATGCATCCCCTATATTCTTTTGAATCTGTCAAATGTCTCAAAGTTCTTTTTTTCATTATATATCAAGATTTGTTGTAATCTTTTAATAAACATTATTAAAACTGACAACTAATTTATTTTTATTTTTTTTTGGGGGGGGGGTATCCTTGAATTATCGATTTTATAAGACAGATTTCTTTTATACTTTCCTTTTTATATTGGTATATATTCAAACATTGCTGGATTGTAAATTATAAATAAATCAAAGGCATAAATTTCCAATGATGTTAATATATTTTGGATGATCTAATTTCGACTGCAACGCTAATTTACGAGTCTTCTAAAGGTGTCAGATCAATTGAAAAATATTTTCCTAACGCTTTGGAATAATTTTAAGATGTAGACTTTCGTAAGTATTTTGGTATTTAAGTTTAAAAAAAATTAAAAGTTAAATTGCATCACCGCTAGCATTGTCAGCACCAGTTGTAGACTGCAGGGGCGTAACTAGGGAAGAGGGGAAGAGAGTACTGCTTCTCGCTAACGTCAGGTAGGAGGGGCGGCAAAAGGTTTGTAGAGTATTCGAAAAGAAGAAAAAATTAAAAGTTTCAGAATAAATAAATTCTAAATAATGGAAAGTCGTAGTGTCGTCCAGGGCAATGTAACTGTAGGTACCCCCGTTAGGTATTACTCATGGTGTGTTAGTTTGACTAGTTATTTACAATTCACTCCTTTGCTCTTTGGTTCGTTATTTTCGCGTTTCATCTTCTCAGAGTATCTCCAGTGTACCCATGACTTACACTATAGTGCCTCACATTCCAACCACAAACAGCTAACAGTAAAAAAAATGCTTGAATGAAGAGTTGGCTTCCAAACAATGCCACACATCCACCACTCACCCCTTGGAAGCTGGGGGAATCCGGCGAAGGGATATTTGCATCTAAGATTTCAGCACCAACTTACTCTGCTGCACAGTCTTTTTTTCATTAATTTTTGCAGCATTCTCAGTCTTTATTGTAATTTCCATTTTGCTGAACACCCCCTTTTTTCTTCTAGATTTAACCTCTTCTTCTTAGCGTTCTGACAGAACTCTTAATATGTTTCCTCTTACTGTTTCTATCCGTTATTTTCAAACAAAGATGGTTATGCATAAGTGCGCAAAGATGTTTGTTTTATGTCTCTACTTGGAGTCTTCTGAATTTTCTACCTTGTGGTTTAAGCTCTCTTGACATTCTACGGCTAAATTCACTTGTAATCTTTATTTATCATCAAACATTACTGACTATCCTAAACTTTTTGACTATCCAAACTCCAAAATAGAACACATTCTTTTTTCTCCTTTATCTGAAATCATTATTTTAGGTGATTTCAATGTTCGCCACTTCCAATATTTTTCTTCTAGGATTCATGATACAGCCGGTGAACTTACATACGTGCATATTTCAAAATAACCCAGGCAAATGGTGCAGTTCCCTACTAGTATGCCTGATCGCATTGGAGATGATCTCAACATTCTAGACTTTTACTTAACTTTTAATCCCTCTCCTAAACTGTTAAACTCTATTCCTTTCCATTTGCCTCCAATCATTTTCTTGTCTCTGTATCCTTTTCTACATCTTCAAGTGTTCAGCACCTATTGCGATTAAACATTTGTGGCATTTCGATGTTGCGAACTGGTTTGACTTGCTGTTGTACTTCTTTGATTTCCTTTGGAATGATAATTGCTTCCGAGGGAGGGGTTCCTCGAAAGCGATTCTCTCTGGCGTGGAGGCATACATTGCATATTCTTTAGTTTAGCTCTGTTTTTTCTTGTGCTTTTCGTCAAAAGGATACTGCCTTCAAAAATTACCGTTCTCATCAAACTCGAGAAAACTGTACGATTTGTTTTTTATCCTAGAATCGTGTAAGATCTATTTTCCGTAACACTAAAAACTCTTCCACCATTGAAAATTAAATAATCTTTCTCGTTTCTCTTCCTCACGCACTTTCTAGTATTTTTACAAAAAAATGTCAACTCTGTTTCTTCCTCTTTCCATCCTCTCATATCTTTCGACTGCACAACTACTGTTTTGTCTTCTCCTAAACTTGAACTCTATTGTCAACAAGAGAGACGGGAGAACCGCCGAAAGAAATAGAAAAGTTAGGAGGTGTCTTTGAGAGGGAGATTTCTAGAGGTTGAGTTCTTAAAGAGCTGAATTTCACAAGGTTGAGACGATCCTATTGGGAAATTCTATCAAGAACTGCAAGAATGGAATCGGAAAGATGAAGCCGAGGAGTAACTCTAGATGCAAAGGAAGGAGCAGATTTGAAATGAGCAGAAGAATGGAGAGCCGAGTCATTGGCATATGAATGGATAGGGATAGATGGGTAGTTGAGAAGATCATTAATGAAAATTAATAATAGAGTAGGAGACAAAAAAAGGAGTGGAACCACAGCCTCCCAAATGTGAGAACAGTATTCCATAAAAGGGAGGATAAGACCCCAATATAATTGTAATAACTGTTCAGAAAGAAAAAAATCCCGCAACCTGAACGGAACCCCCAGCTTCTTTAAGGCGACCTTGGCAACCGTTATGATTTGAGGTTTTCAAGATAATTTGTTGTTTACATTCAGATAAGGAATGTTTATTTTATTCTCAGGTAAGACAGGAGAGCAGTTGAAGGAAATAGGGAAGTTTGGAGGTGTTTTAGAGAGGGATATGTGAAGAAGCTAAGTTTTTAAAGAGTTGAATTTCACAAGGTTGCAGTGACCGCACCTGGAAATCTCATATAGTTCGGCAAGAATGGAATAGTAAAACTGAAGACGAGTGACTACTCTAGAGGCAAAAGAGGGAGCAGATTTGAGATAAATAGAAGAATGGAGAGTTGAGTCATCGACATAAGAATGAACATAGTTTGCAGTGCTACTTAGGAGGACGTTGATTTAAAGTAGGAAAAGAGTAGGAGATTAGACTGAACCCTGACGAACACCACAATTAATAGAGAACGAAGTCGCTCTATTAACAAATGCTGATATGGTGCGATTCGAGAGGAAACCAGGCATGAGTCAGCAAAGTGAAGGAGGAAATCAAAAGTAAGGGAGCTGAGAGAGCAGTGATGCATGTCATACCTGATCAAAAGTTTTGATTTTGCTTAGCACCACCACAAAAGACTCCACAAAGTCCTAAAGAGCAGACCATAGATCAATAAGATAGGAAAGAATGAATGTCACCAGTAGAGCGTGAGCTTCGAAAGTCATACTGGTGACCTGAAAGTTGGAAATGAGATTCTGGTAGATATATATATATATATATATATATATATATATATATATATATATATATATATATATATATATATATATATATATATATATATATATATATATATATATATATATATATATATATATATATATATTAGGTATATTAAAACATTACATGTTTTGTGCCATTTTAATTACCGTTCCATGTACTTACGCCACCAAAAGGAAAAAAAAAAATACCAAGTAAAAATCAGCTTCCATAGTTTTTTGGACTTGGTGACAAACATTACAATTGTAAATTAAGCTAATCTTTTTTTTAAAATTCTATTTTGTGCAAATTTCAGATAAAATATTAGTTATACACAAATAGTTTATTTTAATATTTGAAAAAGAAAGTGAATCATTGGAATTGTGAGTTAAATGATTTTCTGCATAATGAATAATGTATGAATAGTACCACATTAATAAAACAAAAAAAAACATACAAGTAGATTCGTAGAAAATGAATTATTTTTAATTGTTGCTAAGAAAATTAAAATAATAAGTTTTGCCATTTTATGAACAAGATATTGCTCCACGAAACTTTACTATTATGAATTGATTAACGAACATTATGAATATTTATTCATTCTAGTTACCTGATTTACTGAATTTTGAAAGAAATGCAAGAAACTATTTTAAGTAAACTAAATTTAAGATCATATTTTTATAATATATAAATAATTAGAAAATGTTCTTACTGTCAAAATTGTGTAGATGGAAAGTGAATAATAAGTGGAGCGTGAACAACGTGCCACTCTGGAGATAGCTATCAGTGGCACTGTTTTACTGTTCCTTTGTATGCATGTATAATTATATATATATATCCCAGATATTCTGAAAACTGCACGCTTAAATCAGTTTCTAGTATTTAAATAATATTTTTATAAACGTTCAGTATAGACCTGGTGCGGGTCCATTAGCCCAATCCACAACTGTTTTGTCTTTCCAAACATAGGCTCCTTTTGGTTCTGCAATATTCGGTGGAAGTAAGGCAAGGTACACAGGACAAACTGCACCTTCCTCTATTGTCCAAAATCCCTTTATAAAGAAAAAAAAAAAAAAAAAAACTTGTTACATTCAAGTTAAAATTTTTAAAAAGTTAAATCATTGAGCACAACATCGAATGGACAGTCGTCAGCAGAAGTTCGTTCATAATTATTGATACACTTATTCATTTTAAAAAAAATGGTGGTGATGGGTTTGTCATTTAAAGGTTTAGCCAATCAGAATTTAGTTTAGTTCCTCCCACATTTTTTTATTTTCTTTTCATGTGGAATATATGGTGAACATAGAGACACAGGTACTGATGAAATTTTAGTACAATCAGTTTTTTTTTTTTTTGTTTTTTTTTGTTTAAGTAATTAATTTATACTTATTTGAAAATGCCGTGATATTTTTATATATTATAGTATATATATATATATATATATATATATATATATATATATATATATATATATATATATATATATATATATATATATATATATATATATATATATATATATATATATATATATATATATATATATATATATATATATATATATATATATATATATATATATATATATATATATATATATATATATATATATATATATATATATATATATATTTCCAGCTTAGTAGGAACGAACTTCTGCTGACGACTGCACCAGTACAAATTAAAATATATTAGTATGAATAACTTGATAAGTAAAATTCTCAATAAAAAGAAAAAAGTACCAAACATACAGATATTTAAGTACCTGAGATTTACACTACCTTATTTGATGTCATATCCGTTTTAACATAGCCTGGATGACATGAATTCACAATTAAATCTTCTCTTGAATCCTCATCGAAATTCCTTTGCTGAATGCGCGTTAATGCGGAAAGGGCAACTTTACTTATGTAATATGGACTGATGGGCACATTAGGCCATCCATTCGCGTACCAGTCTCCTTTCTCTGCTGAACTGTTAATTAAGAAAGATTTATTATTATTATTATTTTATTATTATTATTATTATTATTATTATTATTATTATTATTATTATTATTATTATTATTATTATTATTATTATTATTATTATTATTATTATTATTATTTTACAAATAGGAACTGATTGGTGAGATGATATTCTGCTAAGGCCTGGAATATATCCCATTGGGTGACCAGGTAGGTCAGCCTCACTTTAATAGTTCCTTTCAAACCAACAAAAAGTAATGAAGATTTTGACGCTGACTGTTACTGAGACGAAGGGTGGGCCTATACAGATTGTTGAGCTACACAGGTCCAGAGGGCAAGTAATTAAACTGAAGTATACCGATCAGTTAGAATACGATAGTACCTAAATTATTTAATTAAGGAAAAAAACATCGTAAATGAGGTTTATGGCATATACTATGTGCAGATGTACAGTGCTCAGTTATTTGGTAAACAGGCTAACTCTAATCTCTGTCCATTGTTAGAGTTTGTGGTAGGTAGGACCAGTATAGTAAGAGATTTCGATACTAATTTTTTATAAAATGAAAATAAAAAACGGAATACCTTGAAGTAAAATTATTTCGATTCACTATATAGATTCTGCAACAATTTTCAAAGTTTAGCTGAGAGTTTCTAGGGGTTGAGTGAGCGACTTCCATGAAAAATCTTATTTATTATTTTTATTTTTTTGTCATTAATTTCTTAATAGAAAGTTTCAACGTAATTTTTTTTTTTTTTTAAAAAAATGTTAATCTTTTGCTAATTTCACAGATACTTTTAATAAAGGGGAGGGTCCGATCTTTAAAAATTTTATTTTAATTCTTGACAGATTTTTATTAAATTTGCAAAGTACATGTATTTCAACACGCTGAAAAAAGTCAAGTTTTGACGTTTTTCTGCACCTATAGCGGTTTGTAAATTTTTATTTTATTTATTTATTTTATTTTATTTTTTTTAATTTTATTTATTTATTTATTTATTTTTTGTGTGTGTGTGTGTGTAGAAAATCTACCCTTGAAAAGAGTGAATAGCGGGAAAAACTACTTGTCGAAATGACCTGAAAATTGAACTGTATATTCACAAATATACAAACTGTAGGATATGATATTTGATATCTGCTTCAGATGCGTAACTATTTTTCACAGTAGTATGCATTTTCTTATTTTCATTTTAACGTAATATATTAAAACTCTGAGAATATGAATGTGATTCCGTTTTATTAAGATGAAAAGACTGTTTATTGTGGTATGGTCAAAAGAATATAGTAAAGAACATAAAATTCAACTTCAAGATAAAAATTATAAATTTGGAAAAAAGTAATTTCAAGTCAACTAAAAAATGTGAAATAACAACGCATTTTACCTGATATAATCATTGATAAGTTCGTCGAGTATCTTTTCTGTAAGTAATGGAGATGCCAATTTATTTCTCAAATTTGAAGCTTGAGGTTCTTGACCATTTATACGTGATAAATGTCCAGCACTGCTAGATACATTAACAACTCTTCCGTGAGGTTTCAACAATGGGAAAATAGCATTGCAAAAGTTTTTGGTATCAAAGTAATTAATTTTCAGAGTTTCTCGAGCTTGTACAGGATATGGTTCTGTCCTACTTGCCTGTTAAAGGTCAAAAACTAATTTAGAAAGCTAATATTAATCTGTAGCGCCATTAATTATTATTTTCATTATTTATTCTCATTTTTATTATTATTTACCTCCACCACAAATTCCCCTCAAAGGAAACTTTGAGAAAATACAAAGAGAGAATACTAGACATGAGTGAGCAAAGAGAGGGAGAAAACTTAAATGAAGAGAAATTATAGAGAGCAGCGAAGTCTTCAGAAACTTAAAAAGTTGGGCGTTCTAAGAGCCATCTCACAGGATTACAAATAATCAATATGTGCAGAGAATCACAGATTAACAAGATGTGAAAGTAAATAACTAATATAATAATTAATAAAAGTTGTTCGAGATATTTTAGCCAACAATCCAATTTTATGTTTTTATAAACATATGGACAAACTTAACATATCACTTGTTTTTAACGCAACACTGACTTCACATGGTGGTTGAATTGCTTATAACGTTCTGTAATTAATTATTGTTGACAATTTGATGGGAGAAACTTTTATTAATTAATATACATTTTCTCGAAATCAAAACGCCTCTGTTATTGCGTAATACCCATTTTCTGGATAAATAATAATTAGTAATTATAAATAATAATGGGTTAAGCCTGAAGTTCAAGTTACATTCAAGTGGTTTTAAAGGCTCATACCACTTTTGATGTTGAGTAAACTTGTTACAACAAGTAGACACTTTTTATTTACTCTGTCATTCCTGCTTATTCTCTTCATCAAAATATGAGAGACATAAGCCACAAAGCAGAGTATGAAAACAATATTTTCTAAAATTTAACATGGGGAACAAAGGTTACCCATGACATCTAAAATTACTTACCATGTGTTCGAGAGCTGGTTCGGGAGCTTTTAACTCTTTCACAGATTCAACTCTGGGTCTTGCTAAAACTCCCTTAAAACTATATAGAAACCAAAATTATGCCTGAAAAGGCTTTGCAGATTCAGTGGCCTGTTTACAGGCTCTTTGATTAACACGCTGACTGCCACAGTCTTTACTCGGTCTCATCCTAGTGACATAATTAACAGAGGCCTCCACAATAATATCTCAGAATCGTTCGACATGTTCTTGAAGGGCCTTTCAAAAATCAGTTATTGAGCCCTCTTCTATCTCTTCACAGGCAGGGTCTATTCAGGTGCATCTAGGGAAAAGTGATTTTGTGTGACAAGCTTAGTGCATAAGTATAATATCCATCAGGAACTAGAGTTTCCTCTAATAATTAAATCAAGATTATCAAGTAGTTTAGTACATCAACCCAGAACCACCAAACTTAGTGAGGAGATGAAAAGACATCACAGTTCAAAGTTTTAACAGAACCCTTCTTTGGTGGCATCCCTTAATGGTAGTAACATCGACGATCTCCTCTCCGTAGTCAGGAAGTGTTTCGTTTCGACTTAAATCATTGACGTAGTAGAAGGTACAACGATTTCCCAAATAAAGGGTACGAGTGACTAAATCCGTAAATTTGTAAGATCAGAACACTTAGGGCAAATGAGGGATCCCGTGGTCAAGATCCACATTGATAAATGTAAAGAACGAAAGCGCCCCCAAGGCAAATAGAAGAGATGAAAGACTTTACATAATACATGTGTGAACGTAACCTTTAAAGAATTGTGCGACGGACAAGAGTTTCCGAGAGAGAAAATGAGATCTGAGATTTCTCTAAGGCAAATATGAAGGGTAAAGGGCTATGCAATATATAATCACTCGTAACATGCAAGGTCTCGAATTTTTGCGGGAAAGATAAATTAATTAAACTGGAGGACACCTAGTATCACTAATGTTTTTGCGTGCTTGAAATCGAACTTTCCTTCTATCACACATCCATCAGAGATCTTTGATGTCTTTCTTGGACATATTTTTCCTCGGAAGTTAAAAGTGTGCTTTGCTTAAGTTCAAATAATCTCTAGGTTGGGTTAAATGACAAGTTAGATTTCCTACTTTTCTGTAGCTGAGATTTTAATTGTTATAATTATAATATTGTTATTTTAAAGTGTCAATTAAAGCATCTAATAAAAATTACGCTAATGTGTCGTCTTAATTCTGTCACGACTTTCCGCCATTAATTATAAGACGTGAGATTTACGAACGCTTGAGAAAACTTAAATGATAAGCTAGAAAAAAATAGAAATATTCTTTCGTCCACCATATCAAGTTGTGATTCTGATTGTAACAATAAATGATTGTTAAATAGTTTATTTTTATTTTGTATGAGAATGAATATTAATAAATTTTTATTAACTTCGTTAAATATATTTTCTTATATATATATATATATATATATATATATATATATATATATATATATATATATATATATATATATATATATATATATATATATATATATATATATATATATATATATATATATATATATATATATATATATATATATTATAAAAACTGTGCCCAAAGTACTTACATTTTTTTTTTTTTTTTTAGAAAAACGATACATATCAGATTGGGCATATAGGAACAGTGCAAAATAAAAGAAATATGGTTTTCATAGACATACGATGAATTGTGATATGCGTTATTCTGATATCTTTGAACATTGGTATCATCATAAAATAATAAAGGAAAGTAATGGAAGTTCATTTACTTTTTAAATATTTCTAGAGCTGGCAACATTTATCCAAAAGGGTGTTAATTAAAGCCTAAAACCCTGTTACGTTAGACTCGTGCAAAAATGTAAAATTTTCAGCTAGGTTCTCGCTTTTTTGTTTACCACATTAAAATTTTTACAGTAAAAATTTCTAGATTTTGTTACTCAAATATGACTAAATGAAAGTCTTTGTAGTGTTGTTATAAATTAATTGTTTTAATACAGAAGCATTTAATGTATTTGATAGCAAGTGATAATTTATTAAAATGTAATTTTTGGTTAAAATTAACAATAAATTTTTAAAACGATAAAACATTTTATAATCTTATCAAATTATGACCGAATAAAAAAAACTGAAAGTTATGGATAAATAAATATAAAAAAGATTATAACATACAGATGAAAACTTACATTAAAAGCAATAGCAGCGTTGTTAACAACAACATCCACTCCACCGTACGATGTTTTCAAATAATCAACAAAGTTTTTCACACTTCCTTCGTCACTTATATCAAGCTGATGATACTGCGGGGTCAATCCATCCTGAAATTTAAAAGTTAAATAATATTTAAAAGGTAGTTAGAAAAATCACTGAAATATTAAGAGGTGTGTGAATCTAAACAGTAATTATACCAAATTGCAAAAAAGAAAAAAAAAAAAAGCAAATAAAAAAAATGAAAAAAATAAGATAAATAAATATATGTTAAAATATTTTCTAGTAATAATAAAATAGAAGCGTTTGGCACCTTTTGAAGAATTTCCACAGCAGCTCTTCCCCTTGATTCATCTCTCGATGTTAAGTAAACCAAGCCATCAAATTTTTTACATAGATCTTTTACTATGGCAAATCCAATCCCTTTGTTTGAACCTGTTACCTGATATATATATATATATATATATATATATATATATATATATATATATATATATATATATATATATATATATATATATATATATATATATATATATATATATATATATATATATATATATATATATTCGTTTATTGTTATTCATTGTTATTTTTTTTCCTTTGGCTACTTAATATGCTTATTATTTTGTTTTAACACCCCGTTTTAGCTCGTTTACTGCTTACATATCTTTTTCTCCTTAAAATCCATGGTTCAATGGCAACTGTTCTCTTGTCCTTCGGGAGAGAGACAATGCTTACCTTGAATGGAAAAACTCTCCTTCTCCTATCACTCTTGCTAATTTTCATTCAGCTCGGAATCGTTGCAGGGATGTTCTTCGACGGACTAAGCGTATTTTCACGAAAAGGAAGTGCGCTGACTCCATGACTCTCCTACTGATAAAAATTTCTGGCCTCTTGTCAAAAATATCTCTAATAACTTCTTTAAATCTGCTTTTCCTCCTCTTATTCGATCTGATGGTTCTATTGCAAATACTCCCTCTGAAAAGGCTAATCTCTTCGACCTCCTTTTCTCATCTAATTCCACCCTGCTCGATTCTGGCATCCCTCCTCCTACTCCTTCTCCTCTCAGGTATCCCATGTCTCTACCTGTAATTACTTATGATCGGGTGCACGGGATCCTGAAATCTATGAACGTCAGGAAGGCCAGTGGCCCGGATGGCATTCCCCCTCGTGTTCTGAGGGAGTGTGCTTCCGAGTTGGCGTCTGTTCTCGTTTAGCTCTACTCTCTATGCCTTAATACTAATACTTTTTCTCAATGCTGGAAGCTCGCATTTGCTCAGCCGATCCCGAAAAAAGGTAGCCCTCTGACCCTTCTAACTATCGACCTATAGCTCTCACTTGTGTTCTGTCTAAAATTTTTGAAACTCTTCTCAGCTCTCATTTCCTAGATCATTTGGAGTCTCATTCGCTTCCCTCAGATCATCAGTATGGCTTTCGACGCTCGAGGTCAACTGGTGACATACTTTCTTATCTTACTGATCTATGGTCTCCTGCCCTTAGGGACTACGGGGAGTCTTGTGTGGTGGCGCTTGACATATCCAAGGCTTTCGACGGGTATGGCATGCGTCGCTGCTCTCCAAGCCCCCTTTCTTTTGGGTCTATTCCTTCCCTTTTCTAACTCTTGTCTAGTTTTCTTTCAGATTATCTCCATTTTGGCACTTGTAGATGGAGCGACCTCTTCCTCTTTTTCTGTCAACTGTGGTGTCTACTCAGGGTTCTGTTTTATCTACAACCTTATTCTTACTTTTCATTAACGATCTTCTCAACTGCACTTCGAACTCTGTTCACTCTTATGCTGACTACTCAGCTATATTCTTCTGCTCATTTCAAATCTGCTCCCTCTTTTGCTTCTAGAGTTACTTCTCTTCTTCTTCTTTCCGATTCTATTCTTGCCGATTTGGAAGGAATTTCCCGGTGGGGTCATACCAACCTTGTAAAATTCAACTCTTTAATAATTCAACTTTTTCACATCTCCCTCTCTAAAACACCTCCCAACTTTCCTATCCTCTTCGATAGCTCTCCAGTCTCACCTGTAAATAACATTAACATTCTTGGTCTAAACAATAACAATAAAGGGTGGCGTTCAGAAAACAATTAACGATTTACATTCATACGCCGTGTATGTTCACTGCATGGCACATAAAGTAAGCCTGGCAATAGTAGATACTTGTAAAGATGTAAAAAAGACCAAATATTTCTTTAATGTTTTGGAAGCTCTCTACGAGCACTTTTCTAATCCGTCTTCTCACCAACGACTTAAAGATTTGCAGAAACAATTGCAAATAAAGCCTCAAGAACTAGTAGGGCTGTCCCAGACCACATGGGCTTGTAAGTATAGGTCGTATGATGCTGTAAAAGGCTGTTTTAAGGAAATCTTGGAGGTTCTTGCCAAAGAGTTACAAAATAGCAACGACAAAGGGCCATTCGAGCTAAAGGACTATATTCCAGGCATTTTCAAATTCGAATTTGTAGTAAATTTGTTCATTTTAAAGGAGGTGCTATGTGTTCTTCACGTGCTGAGTCAGGGCATACAAGCAGAAGAGTTAACTCTTGGTGGAGCGAGGGAGCTCGTTGTTGGAGTTATCAACATTTTAGAAAGTAAACGAACTGAAGCTCAGTTTCCTGCCGTTTGGGACTCTGTTGTACAATTCGTAGGGGATCATGAAATTGAAGTTGAGACTCTTCAAACATCTTCCAAAAGAAAAAAAACAAAGGCTAATATATTTTCGAATTTCTTACCAATAAATCAGTATTTCCCAGAAACATGGGTCACATCATTGGAAGTGGATGGAGATCTCTCTGCCCTAGTTCGAGTAAAAGAGTATTGGCCGGTGGTATCATATTTTCGAATTCTGGATACCGTTATTGGTCATTTTAAAGAAAGATTCAGCACGGAGAGTTTAGAAATGGCCAGTGCAGTTGACGAATTCATTGCATTAAACTTCGAAGAAAGTAAAGTATTCATTCAACACTATGGCCCTTTGTTTTCTATCGACGAAAACGTTTTAAAAGCAGAAATGACAGTAGCTTCGAATTGCTTAAAAAGTCCCCTTGAAGGAAAAAAAGGGCTTAAGCCGCATAAAGCAAATCAGCTGTTTGGTCAACTCGGCGACATTTCCAAACTTATACAAACTTCTAAAAGTCTGCATGACCCCCCCGGTGACCTCCTGCTCCGCTGAGAGATCATTCTATGCTATGAGGTGAATAAAGACGTGGCTCCGTACAAGAATAACTCAGGAATGACTGTATATATATATATATATATATATATATATATATATATATAATATATATATATATATATATATATATATATATATATATATATATATATATATATATATATATATATATATATATATATATATGCACACACAAGAAATAAATGGCTAAAAACAACAAACACCATAAATAAATTTTAACATAATAAATTTTAGTTATTTATTCTTTTTATTTCTTTATGATTTTATCGTTTTTAAAGTAATAATATTTTGGCTTTTAGGTGTAAGTTAGGGTGTTATATATATATATATATATATATATATATATATATATATATATATATATATATATATATATATATATATATATATATATATATATATATATATATATATATATATATTATATATATATATAAAAATAACACAAATTTTGCTTAAATTTTATTTTATAAAGGAGCAGAAAACTACTTAAAATTTCTAGAAGTAAAAAAAAAAAAAAAAAAAAAAAAAAAAATATCGTTGGTTTGATACTGAGGATAAAATATCAATATATCGTTATATCGGTTTTGAAAATATCATCGATATTTTTTCGATACTGTTGTAAAAAAATATTTACATCGATATATATCGAAACGTTTTCGGCATCCCTACTCCCTTCATCTATTTTGTCAACTTCTTTATGACTTACACACCTTCAAACGCTGTGTATCGGATTATATCGGCCTTTAATTTGACCAGGTTCCCAACTTTCCTCCTAACTCTAGTGGAAATTTTAGTTGGCCTCTGGCCTTTGCTCACCAGATGGGAAATGTATATATATATATATATATATATATATATATATATATATATATATATATATATATATATATATATATATATATATATATATATATATATATATATATATATATATATATATATATATATATATATATATATATATATATATATAAATAAAAAACGAGAGAAATAACAAATAGTTTTCAAATACATAACGTAGCAAATTTTATCAATTTTAAAATAACACTTTTGATTTCAATATTACGAAACACTGATAAAATCACGAAGCAAAATAAACATAAAATATTCTTACAATGCAAACCCTTTTCGACATGTTCCGAAAAATCTTGAGAAAATCTGTTTCTTGTTCAAAAGATTTTCAAGTGACTGTGACTGTAAAAATTACCTGTCATAAGTATTTGGTAAATGACCTTGAAGCACGTTTTATCACAATCATTGATTAGATAATAATAATAATAATAATAATAATAATAATAACAATAAATAATAATAAATCCTTTTCCTTCACAGGTAATATTACGTAATCGTAAATTTTAACACTCACTAATTAAAATTTACCTTTTAAGGGAAATTTTGCACTAACTCTTCATTCTCTTTCAAGTGGTTATATATATATATATATATATATATATATATATATATATATATATATATATATATATATATATATATATATATATATATATATATATATATATATATATATATATATATATATATATATATATATTATATTAATATTATTTTATTATTATTTTATTATTTTTATTATTTTTATTAATATTATTATTATTATTATTATTATTATTATTATTATTATTATTATTATTATTATTATTATTATTATTATTATTATTATTATTATTAATATTGTTATCCTCTAATTAAAATTTGTCCTTTTGAAAATAGCTTTTGGCGTAAAATTTTAATGTGGCTACTTTTTTTTCGCCAAATATCTGCGAATGTGTATGAATGTGTACGAATATCCATCTAAAATTCTACACATCAATTTATTAATTATAGTCAGAAATATTAATTAGGATACTATATTATTTTAAACCACTCAGATAATAAGGCACAGTAATAAATACCAATTATTTTCTTTAGATACCAAAACAGTATATTCCAGGTCTCATAATAAGTACTTATCCTTGTAGTATATTAATGGTCGTCAGGCAACAGGGGCCTATTGACCATGGCTTCAATCTTCAAAAATGCTTCGCCCATAAGGGCACGTAGTAAAACAACTAGTAATCCAAATTAAATCCACACCGAAGGCCGGAGCAGCCATTGTGTGTAACCGGACCACACGTCATACTCCGGCCTCCGGGAGTCGAAACCCCATCCGTCCACTAGGACAGCAAAGGGGAGACTCCTCTCATAATAAGTATATCTAAAAACGGTTCTACCAGACAACAACAATCGAAAATCACAGTTGCCTGTTTTAATTAAAAGTTTCCAAATACTATATTCAATTTATAAAATCTATTAAAATACATTTACAATAAAATAAAAAAAAAAATTAAAATAAAATAAAATAATAATAATAAATATAAATATAAATATATATATAATATATATATATATATATATATATATATATATATATATATATATATATATATATATATATATATATATATATATATATATATATATATATATATATATATATATATATATATATATATATATCCTCCGATGGGCAAAAGCCAAAGGCCTACCTATTTCCAGACACACGGAGCTTGAAAGTGTGCAAGTCAAAGGATGTTAGGAAAATAGATAAAGAGAGTGTGTTCCAAACTTTACTCAAAGAGTATATGTAAGAATGAGCATAGCGGTTTAGTCTGGGGTCGGAGAGTTGGACACAGAAAGGATGAGACTGTGTAGAAAGGCGTGTCACTCGAGTAATTCTCAATGGAGGAGGTAGGCAACGAGAGAGTTCAGAAGAGCAATGTCGTTGTAAAAGCGAAAGTATAGATGGAGTGTCGCAACAATTCGGCGGTCAGAAAGAGATTGGAGAGAGTTAGTAAGAGCATGAGAGTTGATAAAACGAAAAGCCCTAGACTTTACCTTCTCCAGGATAGTTGTATGAGTGGAATCACCCTAGATATATGAAGCAGACTCCATACAGAGATGAACAACACTCCTATAAAGAGCAAGCAACTGAGGGGGATTGAAGAAATTACGAAGGCTCCTCAGAACACCCAACCTCTTAGAAGCTTGTTTAGAAAGAGAAGTAATGGGATCTTTCCGAGAAAGATCACGAGAAAAAGATACACAGAGAATATTAAGAACAAGTGAAGGTTTGAGTTGTGTGTTTTCGAAGAAGACATCATAGTTGTGAAGAAGATTTGTTCGAGTGGAGAGAATGAAGAGCTAATGCAAAATTTACCTTTAAAGGTGAATTTTAATTAGTGAGAGTTAGTACCCAAACGATTACGTAATATTTCCTGTGAAGAAAGTGGATTTATTATTATTATTATAATTATTATTATTATTGTTACTATCTAATCAATGATTGTGATAAAACGTGCTTCAAGGTCATTTACCAAATACTTATGACAGGTAATTTTTACAGTCACAGTCACTTGAAAATCTCTTGAACAAGAAACAGATTTTCTCAAGATTTTTCGGAACATGTCGAAAAGGGTTTGCATTGTAAGAATATTTTATGTTTATTTTGCTTCGTGATTTTATCAGTGTTTCGTAATATTGAAATCAAAAGTGTTAATTTAAAATTGATAAAATTTGCTACGTTATGTATTTGAAAACTATTTGTTATTTCTCTCAAGTTTTTATTTTTTTTATATATATATATATATATATATATATATATATATATATATATATATATATATATATATATATATATATATATATATATATATATATATATATATATATATATATATATATATATATATTAGGGAGGAGTGAAGTATTGGTATATTTTAAGTATCGGTATCGGTATCGGCTAAAAATGATCTACCGATACCGATACCAGATTTTTTAAAGTAACTTAATCCCGTTGGCTTACATTTTTTTGAATGTTCACTTTCATTGACTGTAGAGTTTCGAATACCAAAAAGCATTGTTTTCCTTGATTTTCAAAATTTTCAATTAATTAATTACTAATTAATCGTTAATTAAATTTTTTGGCTTGTATTCTATATCTCTGTAACTACAAATCCGATTTTGGTCAAATTAGTACAGTTAACTCTTTGTTATAATAGATCAACTTGTATACTTAATTGTTCATTTCATTACTTAATTAAATTACGTAATTTTGGATTAATTATTACGTAATATTTTGCCACTTCGCCTTCCCTATAATTTTGTTTCCAGAACATTGATATCTCTGCTTTCCTACTTAAAGTGATTTTTTGAAATGCATAAAACTGCTTTTTCCATTTATTTAAGCGCCATTTCCTTCATGCTTTTTGGTTTATTTTCTTAAACAGTTTATTTTTATTTTAATCCCTGATTTAATCCATTAGTTAGTTATTATTATACAAATCTGTAATTTTCTGACATTTTTTTTCCGAAGAAAATGCATATAATCATTAATGTAAGTGAATGTTGGCTATTCTACGCCTTTCTTATAATTAAAAACCTCAATAAAATTTATATCTAATTGTTTAACCTAAAATTCCAGTGCTTTTTGACCTCTTTACAAAATTTTAGGCGGCCCCGGCCCCGGTCGGTCCCTAGTTGGAATCAATTTTAAAATGCATAGAAAGAAACCAGGTGAGATAGTTTAGTCGCGTGAAGAGAATGGGGGGAGGGAGAGAAACTGAGAGAGATGCTGGAATGAAGACCAGAAGGAAGGAGACCGGCGAGAAGACTGA
>SEYY01024204.1:0-17500 GCA_009176605.1 Armadillidium nasatum | reverse complement strand
TATATATATATATATATATATATATATATATATATATATATATATATATATATATATATATATATATATATATATATATATATATATATATATATATATATATATATATATATATATATATATATATATATATATATATATATATATATATATATATATATATATATATATATATATATATATATATATATATATATATATATATATATATATATATATATATATATATATATATATATATATATATATATATATATATATATATATATATATATATATATATATATATATATATATATATATATATATATATAATATATATATATATATATATATATATATATATATATATATATATATATATATATATATATATATATATATATATATATGTGTGTGTGTGTGTGTGTAAGTGTGTGTGTGTGTGTGTGTGTGTGTAAGTGTGTGTGTGTGTAGAACATTTTGAATCTAACCATAAGAACAGAACGAAACTTATGCAAAGTATCCATATTTTATAAGTAAATACGAAATTTTCCTCATTATATACGGTTTACTAGTATTATAATTTTCTGTACAAATTCAAACCTATAGAATATAATACACATTTTAAATAGTAAATCGATATCCGATATTCTTCATTTTAATTGGAATCGTGCTTTTTTAGGAGTAAAGTTACAAGAGGTAACGAAATTCGATAATTCGATATATTTGAATAAAATTAGCGTTATACTGAATGAAGTTTGTAGAATACGGATCCTATTAAGTTATCCGAATTAAAGGTTGATAATTTTTTTTTATCACATAATGTGTACTTGAAATATTTAAAATAACCGGGTATGTTTTAGGTTGTCTAGTACAGCATTTTTCAATCATTTTTATTACAGAAACCCTGTTATATTGTACGCAATATATCGAGCGCGTTTATATATTTTCAGTTACATTTAATTTTTTTTTATTATATATATATATATATATATATATATATATATATATATATATAATATATATATATATATATATATATATATATATATAATATACTATATATATATATATATATATGAGTCTCTTTGGTTCCTCCAATCACCTTATCATTGTATCCTCCTCTATCTTTTCAAGTCGAGGGATGCAACCCATCCCCTTATTGCGAGACAATGTTGACATTTCTGCTGTCATACGTCTTTGATTTTCCGTGGAATAATAATTGCTTCAGCTGAAGATGTCCCACGGAGTGTGCAGAGTGTAAAAACTAAGTGATTCTATCTGGCATGGAAAAAGAAAAACCTAACAAACCTTGCTTTAACTCTACTTCTTCTAGTCCTATTTGCCTAAGGGATAATTCCTTTAGGAATTATCATCGTCTTCAAACTCCAGAAACTCATTAAATCCATATTTCATCGCGAAATAGTGTAAAATTTATTTTTCGTAACATCTAAAACTTCTCCTTTCACTCCTGTATCTTTTAACAACACAACTGCAGTTTTGCTTTCTGCTAAAGATGAATTCTTTGATCAAATCTTTGCATTAAATTCCACTTCAGACGATTCTGGTGTTATTCCTCCTCCTTCAACCCCCTCCAACTAATTTATGCCTAATATTGTAATTTCTTCTGAAGACTTTATTTCGGCTATTTATAAGCTTAATAATATGATGATATACGGTGTTGATAGTATTCCTCCATTGGTTCTCAAATTTTGTGTTTCTGAGCTTACACCTTACTTTGGTAAACTATTTTGTCTCAATATTTATACTTCATCCTTTCCTTCTTGATAGAATCGTGCTCCCATTTTGTCTGTGCCGAAGAATGGGAACCCTTTTCAATCTTTTGTTTTTTACTTAACCTACGCTCTTTTCGAGTTTTCGAATCTATCCTTAACATGAAGTATTGGAAGCATCTCAATTCTTTTGATCTTATCCCTGGTAGTCTCAATTCTTCGAATCTTATCTTTCGTGAATAACGCTCTGCTGATGATCTTCTTACCCTACACTCTGACTCTTGGCTCTCTGCTCTTTAACATTTCGTGAATTTTTCTCTGAGAAGCTAAACATATTGAAAGCCTTTAATTGGAGTTTGCTACAAAGCATTGATATTTAATTAAACTGCCCACTTTCGGAATTTATTCCTTAATCTGTTCTCGTCTCTCTGATTTCCTTTCCGGTCGTTCTATAGCAGCTGCTGTAGTCGGCCATCGTTCATTTCTTAAATTTGTTAATAGTGGTGATCCTCATGGAACTGTCTTATCCCCAACTTTCTTTGTATATCTCATTAATAACTTCTATATTATTTCATCACATATCCACTCTTATGCTACCTACTCTAATTTTTGTAACACCTTTCATTTCGGAAAGCGCCACTCCCCTAGTTAATTGAATTTAGGAGGGTAGCCTTGGAGAAATTTGTTTCTAATCTTTCTCGTATTTCAAAGTGAGGTACAGAAAGCAAGGCCTTTTTCGTTGGCTCCAAAAGCCAGTTCCTTCATTTCTCTTCTGGAGACAACCTTCCATTCACTATGACATCTCTGAACCAAAAGTCAAACCTTTGTCAGTTCTTTCAGTTTTTCTTCGTGATATTTCTTTGGAAGGATCCTATTACTTCTCTTTCTAAGCAAGCTTCTAAGAGGTTGGGTGTTCTGAGGCGACTTCAAATTTTCTTCGTGCTACCTAGTAAACTTCCTGTTTACAAGGGTGTTTTCCTCTTTTGTTTGTAGTACGTCTCACACATCTGGAGTGTTTTGCACATAAAGCTCTCCTGGGAAAGGTGGAGTCTAGAGTTTTTAGCCCCATTAACTCTTTCGATTCCAGCTCTTCGAGTTCTTCTTTTTCGAATTGTTGCGTCAATTCTGTAACATCGCTACTTCAACGGACACTTTCTTTTTTAATTATATATATATTATATATATATATATATATATATATATATATATATATATATATATATATATATATATATATATATATATGAATAATGGAAGCAAAAATGTTATCAGATTATTGGAGATATTTCCCTCCAATTCTATTTGAAAATTAATAATTAATTATGCTAAATATAGCTTCTTAATTACTTTTATGGCTTAATATATGTTATTAAATTTAAATATTGTTAAATATTAATAAATTAAATATTTAAACAAAATTAAAATTTTTAAAAATTTTATTATTTAGATTTAATATATTACATTCTTGGCTTAGGTGGAAAATTCAGTGTTAGAACAATTTAAAAAAGTTTGTTTCTTTTTCTAGAGGCTGGGATTCCTTTTAATCAGTTTATTTTTTTTGTCTTCCCATGTATGACTGCAGGAATTTTTCTGCAGTCGACGCCACCCTGCATCATGCGGGACAAGGTGTAATGTATAAAAAATATATATATATATAATTTTTTTTCCCCTCTAAAAGAGTTATAATTTTTTTTTTCAATTTTCCATTTCTATAATCATATAGCAAACTTGTTGCATAAGTTAATGTAGCCTCAAAATGGATCCATACTTCTTCTTGCATCGAGCCTCGCTCAATCAGCACTTTTTTTATAGTACAATAAAACTGATTATTTGTAATAAAAGTATTATGTGTTATACCTTACATTTATAATATTAATATTTTGAAAAGTTTTTAGAAAACTGATTATAAATTAAATCATTAATAATAATTTATATGGGCAATTCCAGCACAGGTGGTCCAGTAATATCCTTGACCCTCTTCAGTTGTTATGAAATTTGGTATATGGGGTTATTTAAACTAGAGAAATTGATTATCTAAGTTTTAGTTTAATCTGGAAAGTACTTTTTGAGATATGAGGTCATGAATGTCACACCCACTTTGGAAAATTAACCATAATGTTACAAAAATTTGATGTGATAAGGACATATTAAATATCATAGGAAAGGGAAAGAGCTGTATAATTCAAATATGGCCATATTTTTTTCATTTTATCAAAATAATAATAATAAAAAAAAAAAAAAAAAAAAAAAATTGAAAATATTTTTTTTTTTTTTTTTTTTTTTTCATATTATGAAAGTTCAACATATTTTACATAAATAAAACTAATCAAAATGACAAATAATTTTAAGAAATTATTTATTTTTCACTAGTGGTCAATATTTTTACAAATGATGTGTGACAATGATGAATTTTTTATGAAAATTTTTTTTGTATTTTCCTTTATCATATAATGCAGTTGTGAAGAATAATATGAAATAAAATTATTAACTTTCAGTGAAACTATTTTTGTTTCTTTTCAAATAATGTGTTTGTACTATCTTCAATAGACTTTTTAGGTCTTTATCGAATTATATTTTATCCTAAATCCTCCAATAAGGTATGGTGCCCATATTTAAAAAAGGGAGGTAAGGAAGATTTAGGGAACTATAGGCCAGTTAGTTTAACATCTCTGGTTGTGAAAATTTTGGAAAAGTTACTGAAAAGTCATATAGAGAAGCATTTAGATGATAACAAGATACTATATAACTCCCAGCATGGCTTTAGAAAGGGTAGATCATGTCAGACAAATCTACTAGAATTTATGGAATATATTACTGAATGTATAGACAGGGGTGATCCAGTTGATGTCATATATTTAGACTTTAGCAAGGCTTTTGATAAGGTACCCCATGTTAGGCTGATGTAAAAGTTGTCACAGTATGGTATAGATGGAATGGTACACAATTGGATTAAAGAGTGGTTAAAGAACAGAAGGCAGTGTGTATTACTTAATGGTAATAAGTCATTATGGGAAACGGTGAAGAGTGGGGTCCCACAGGGTTCTGTGCTGGGACCACTTTTGTTCCTTATATATATAAATGATTTAGACAAAAGGTCTTAAATGCAAGGTTTCTAAGTTTGCAGATGATACCAAAGTGGTTACCTCAGTAAGGAATAATGATGGATGCATAAAGCTTCAAGGTGATCTAGAAAGACTTCTTGGTTGGGCAGAGAGGTGGCAAATGAACTTTAATAGTAAAAAATGTAAAGTTCTTCATGTAGGTTACTCAAATGAAGGATTTAATTATGAAATGAATGGGGAGTGGCTTGAGACTGTGGACCAAGAAAAGGATTTAGGTGTGATAATTAGCAGTAATCTGAATGGTAGGTGATCAATGTTTGGAAGCAAGGAATAAAGCTAACAAGATGCTAGGTATAATTAATCGCAATGTAGTTTACAAGAGCAAAGAGGTTATAAGCAATCTATATAATATCTATGTTAGGCCAGCATTAGAGTATTGTGCACAGGTTTGGGCGCCTCATTTAAGAAAAGACATAGATATGCTGGAGAGAGTACAACCTCGAGCGACAAGGATGATTTCTGGCTTTGAAAATAAGAGCTATGAAGAGAGGTTGAAGGAGTTAGGAATGTTCTCAGTTGAAAGGAGATTTCTCAGAGGGGATATGATACAAGTTTACAAAATATTTGCATCTGACAGTAATACGGAGATTGAAAAATACTTCATAGTGGACCATGGAAGAGTAACTAGAGGACATAAGAAAATTAAAAAGAAGCCATGCCATCTCGATCTAAGAAAGTACTCTTTCAGTAATAGAGTTGTTAATTTTTGGAATGACTTGCCACAAGAGATTGTTGACTGTGATTCTCTTGTCAAATTTAAAAGGGGGCTAGATAGATATAATGGATGGTTTGGGTATTATGTAGTATAACTTCATTAAGCCAAATTGGCGGGTATATATGAATTTTTAAGATCAGCCTATGACAAAGCTTAATGGCAGTTTTTTTTTTTTTTTTTTTTTTTTTGTAGTGGGTGATGGTTCATTGAATTTTGCGTGTATAATTGGGCTTAGTTTAACTTTTATCTTTGCATGAGTGACTGATGACTAGAGATAGGATAGACCTAGTCTTTCATTCATGTACTAGTATTGTTATTATTATTATTTGTTCGGACTGGGACAGTCTCGATAGGCCCTTGTGGCTTCTAACTGTCTCTATTTTCCTATGTTCCTATGTATGTTTCTGCCATCGGATGATATACAACTTTTGTTAAAAGTAAAAAGCTTAGGTAAAATAAAATACAAGAAAATAAAATTAGCTTTATTCGCGCAATATATCATTTAAAAAGGCTATAAAATATCTTAAATAAAATAACTGAAAAATATTCTTTGGTTTTAAACTTTTCTTCTTCTTCTTCACTTTCAAAATGGTTTCCTCTTCTTTTTGGCTCTGGAACTCTTCTTCAGACTCTTCTCTTTACATTCACTTCTTAACTTTTTTTCACATTCAAATGAATTATTCAACTGCATTTTTAACTGAATTTTCTGCAATTCCTTTAAATATATATATATATATATATATATATATATATATATATATATATATATATATATATATATATATATATATATATATATATATATATATATATATATATATATATATATGATCTTTAAAGAAATTTAACTCGCTCACTCTCTATTAATATAACTTAGTATTTAAAAACCACTATAATTAAAAATTTAAAAATAAAACCCTAAAAAGATATTAACATTGAAGATAAAAAAAATTATCAACAGTAGAGGATTGAAAGCAAAAAGAAAGTGGCACCAGTTTCAGAGACTTGTTTCCTGTCTCCCTCTTCAGGCGAACAGTAAGAGAAAAATGAGAGAAAACAAGCAAAGAGCAGCACAAAGTCAATACCGAGGTAGTCAGAATGAAAAAAAACTAGCGGAAATTTAGAGTTTTTTTTGTTTCTTAAAAATATTATGGAGGAATTTTATTAATATATTGTAAACTTCAAAAAATCCAGTGGATATATTAAAATTCGGTAGGGTCTTTTTAAAATATGATTCTATTAATCTATTAAGGGGTTTAGATTTAGACTTAAAAACGAATTTAGCATCTTCCCATCCAATTCAATGTTGTGTTGTAATGTGCATGAATATGGCGTTGCTGTCATTACATCTTTTCACATCAGCTTTGTGCTGATCTGTTCGAATCTGCATAGATTTTAGTGTTTCCCTATAATAAGAAGTAGCAAATGTTAATCAAGGAACAGAGTAAACTCTGCCCTGCCTTTCACCAGCTGTATTATTGTTATGGATTAAGTTTGTTTGTAATTTTATAAGGAAAGCTAAAAATTATATGAACATCACAAATGGTGGAAATGGTGAATTTTAAAGTAGCTATTGCTTCACAATACGGAATGACAATGATATTTACTGGTTTAACAATATATAGCCAGAAGGCTTAAAATTTGAGTTCCTGTCCATATGGAAATAAAGGGCGTGGAACATTAATGATGCGGATAGTGCAGCTAAAGAAGCACGTAAACTTCTTGCTCTACTTACATTTCCTCACCAACAAACACTTTCATGGATATATAAATTTCCCTCCTTGGATCAAGGTATTCAAAAACTTTTCTCCTCGAAAATAAGATTAGTATTTTAAAATGAGTCTTTCAGATACATTACATTCCAGTCTCTCGCAATTCCCCATTAGTTAATATAAAAAAAAAAATAAAGAAAAAATCTTGAAGATAATAGGATAAGAATGTTATGCATAATCATGCAAATTAAGCGGTGTCCCACTAATATTCAAGATTCTTCAAGATATGTTTTGCTGCAGCTGTCTTAAGTGTGACGTCACGCTTGATTCCATGGGACACGCCCTTTAATACAGTACACCATTAGTACTCAAATATTTCAATATAGAAATGACAGATTTGTCAATATCTATCAGTATATATCTTGAAATTTTAAATATCAGTGTTTAGTAAAAAATTAAATTCTCCATGATTTAAATGCATGGGGGGGGGGGGGGGGTGATATGGAGGTCTCTGTTCCTTATAACAAATTTCTATCTGCCAAGCATTCAAATTTGATAATGAAATTGATAAATCAATCCATTGAAGTATTGATGTCAATGTATCAAATCAATATTCAAATTTGATTTTTGTATATATATATATATATATATATATATATATATATATATATATATATATATATATATATATATATATATATATATATATATATATATATATATATATATATATATATATATATATATATATATATATATATATAGGGAATGAAGTGAAAACCAAAATTTATACCAATACCAAAACTTAAATATACAATTTTGATGTAACACAAAATTTCATATACCAAATAATTACTAGTTCCAAGTAATAATACCATGAAATTGGCAATACCAAGTACCAGTACCAAATTTCATTACCAGTATTATATGACAGATTTAACAATAAGAATTTTTTTGAAAAATTAGCTAATAGATGGGTAATTATTAGGTTGATTGTCGATAATGCTTTAGAGACTTAAAGAAGTTAAGAATTTTGAGTTTCATCTTTTTAATATATGATTTTATTCTTTTTTAATAAGAGATGAAACTGCGATGTCAACAACTTGTTAATTCTTAAATTTTCTTTATATTTTTATAAGTAGAGATTTCTTAATTATATATAATTATTGCTATTGATAAAAGTTTTTTTTTTTTTTTTTTCAGAAAATGATTTATATTAGTGGGGTGACTTAGTGCGCTATTATAAATTTATACCTTGTAGACAATATTTTTTGCAATTAAATTTTATTTAGATGAATCTCAATTTTTTCTCTAGAGCATCACCTATTGCAAAATACACACATACACATACGCACACATACTCATACTGTAAAATGGGGTAAAACTAACCTTGCAGGGTAAAATTAGCCACTCAAAAATAAATAATTTTTTTTTTTTTATGAAAAACTATTTATATTCTCAATTTTACATTTTTTATGTAGAATAGTTTTCATATTTCAATGTTTTGTATAAAAGTATTTTAATAAATGACAATAATAACTTAAAAAAAGTTTCACCCTTTTTGTGTATATTTTTTTTTGACAAAATTCAAAAAAATTTTGAAGGTCTATCCTCCTAAAAATATTTTGAGTACGTAACTATAGAACTTAGAGTGTTCATATTTAAAATGTAATTTTTATTACCGTTTAGAAAATATTATTGTTGTTCAAAATCAGGGTAAAACAAACCAGAAAAAAAATAATTTTTAATTTTTTTTTACTGATTTACACAAAATTTTCAGAGGTTGTACAGTTGGGTGAAATACCCATTTTTTATTTTGTATAATTTTTGTGTACTCTATCATATTGGTGTTGTGCTTGGGAAAAATTTTGATAATTTTCCCATGCACAGCAGCAAAACAGTTAGGTATGCAAATAAATTTACTAAATAAAAAATATATATCTTGCCCAACTGTATAACTTCTACAATTTTTTTTATTCCTAACCATTTTGTTGCTGTGCACAGGAAAAAATTAATATTTTTCCTATGCACAGTACCAAAATGACTGAGTATAGGATTTTTTTTTTTTTTAAAGAGGTTGTATAGTTAGGTGAGATATACAATTTCTATTTAGAAACATTTTTTGTATACTCAACCATTTTGCTGCTGCGCATGGGAAAAACAATAATTGGAAATTTTTCTTATGCATAGCAATAAAAAAAAATAAATATATATATATATATATATATATATATATATATATATATATATATATATATATATATATATATATATATATATATATATATATATATATATATATATATATATATTATATATATTATCAGATTTTGTGCAGTTAGGCAAGTTGCACATTTTTTATTTAGGAAAAATTTTTGTATACCCAACAATTTTAGTACTGTGCACAGGAAAATTTTTAAAAATTTTCCATGCACAGTGTCAAAATCATTGGTATACAAAAAATTGTTCTAAATAATGTGTATCTCACCCAACCTCTGAAAACTTCATGAACTCGTTATGGGTAGAAAAAGAGTTATGCCCAAAAATATTTTTTTTCTGGAAAAAATTTGTTTCATGATTACAGGATATTCGCAGTATTGAACTTTTTTAGGGAGCAGCCAACATGAAAATTTCAAGTATAACAAAATGAATATCAATTATTTAACTATATACAGGTCAATTATCAAGTCATTTTGACAAAGGGAATATACTGAAAAATTTGCGTAAAATTTGTATAAATTTTGCAACCATACACGTATCCAAACATTTTTTTTAGTTCAAATTATTTGTAGATAATCCATAATACTATTCTTATCCATTAATATTAATAAAAGCACTACGTAATAGCCATTTTTAAATAATATTAATTGATTAGTTTTACCCCATTTCATTTTTTCATCACCAGCAATTTAAAAAAAAATTTTTTTTAAATATTAATTTTAATATTTCCCTATTCTTTTTTATATTAAAATATTGAGAAAGGTTCATATTTCTCAAAAAAAAAAAATACATATCATGTAATCTTGTTTTTTTACACCTTCCGAAAGTAAAAATTAAAAAAAAAATTGGTTAGTTTTTACCCCATTTTACAGTATATATATATTATATATATATATATATATATATATATATATATATATATATATATATATATATATATATATATATATATATATATATATATATATATATATATATATATATATATATATATATATATATTTATTTTTTTTTTTTTTTTTTTTTTAATTTTTTTTTTTTTTATTTTTAATTAAAAATTTTAAAATTTTTTAAAACCATTCAAAAAAAAAAAAAAAATGTCGGATTCAGATGAAAATATGTCTGATTCATCTGATTCAGATTCATGTGACGATTGGCAGGATTATTTTTCTGACCCTGAAGGTATGTATAAATTATTATTATATATATATATATATATATATATATATATATATATATATATATATATATATATATATATATATATATATATATATATATATATATATATATATATATATATATATATATATTTTTTTTTTTTTTTTTTTTTTTTTTTTTTTTTTTTTTTTTTTTTTTTTTTTTTTCTTTTTCTCTCTTTTTCTCTCCCTTTCTCTCTTTTTCTTTTTCCTCTCTTTTTATGATTTTGGTTATTTAATTGGAAAGCCTTGTATGAATAGAATGCTAATTTGGGTGCATGTAAAATCAATTATATAGATTATCATTATTTCTTGTGGGTAAGATGTTATTAAACCTTTTTAAGTTGACAATTTATCTTTAGCATAATTTTTTAATATTCTAGTGGGTCGAAATTAACCATTTTATAATAGATTCAGGCTTAAAGTACCAACGTATGGTTAAAAATTAGATATTTGCAGAGGTTAGTGGAGTAACCCACTTGCAATGATGGTATTTTCAGTTATAATTTTAATACTTACAAGGGTCTTGTAATGATAGTTTATTAAAACTAATACTTAATACATATATGTAATTTTATGTATACTCTTGAATATGGACTGAAATACTGTACAAGGAAGTTACCAAATAGTTTCATATTATTGATTTCAGTGTATTGTAATTATTAATATTAGAAAAAGAGGCACAATTATAAATAATAATAGTTAAAATCATTTGATTTTTTTCCTGCAATTTTTATTATAGTGGATATATAAATAGTTAAAACATATATATATATATATATATATATATATATATATATATATATATATATATATATATATATATATATATATATATATATATATATATATATATATATATATATAGGCACAATTTATACGCAAAACACGTCTACCCACACACCATGTCACAAAATCTCCTCCAACCTACCCCACAGAGACTAACACAGCCTCCATCGTCCACCAGCGCCTTTTACAAACAGATCTAAATCACATCCCCCCTCCTCCCCCCAATACCACAACAACCAAAATATACACACTCAACTAACACATTCATACATGATCAACAGACCTCCAAAAAACACACTAAACGAACCCCCCCTCCCCCCGAAATAAACCCCGACTTCAACAACCTCCCAAGACACTTACAAACCTCACTTGCATTTGAGATGCGGGCACCACCCAAACCTACAACATTACAAACACAAATTCAAGATAAACCAGGTAGCATCTCCCACCTGTACTAGATGCGGAATGGCCCCGGAGACCGTGAAACACTTTCTATTACGCTGTCCTTCCAACTCTCGCCCCAAAATCTTCTGGGGCATCACTTCTTTGAAGGATCTCTGGACGAGACCGACTGCGGCAGGAAGCTTCATTAGCGAAGTGTGGCCGCCTCAACATGGGGTGGTCAGGGGGTGAGAAGGTAAAAAAAAAAAGGTATATATAAATATATATATATATATATATATATATATATATATATATATATATATATATATATATATATATATATATATATATATATATATATATATATATATATATATATATATATATATATATATATATAATAATATAAAATGTATGTAATTAAATGTTTTTTTTTCTTTCAGATTCAGTTTTAGATGATAATGCTTTACCTCCAGTGATCATCAACACAGTAAAATATAAAATAGATCAATGTTCAATATGTTTTGAGGACTTAGATACAGAGATTGGTACACCAGATTCCTGTGTTCACATGTATTGCTTTAAGTGTATTTCTCTCTGGGCGAAGGTACGTTTCAATTTATTAATTCATTATTATTTCCTTTTTAAAATTAGGTTGTTGTTAAGAGTTCAAATCCTGTAGCTTTTTATGTTGATTAATAACTTATATTAAACTTTGACACTTTAAATTACTCTATTATATATATATATATATATATATATATATATATATATATATATATATATAATATATATATATATATATATAATATATATATATATATATATATATATATATATATATATATATTAGGGATGGAGTGAAGTATCGTATCGGCAAGTATCGCATATTTTCCGATACGGTATCGACCTTTCAGTATCGGTATCGGCAAAATTTTTGGATAAAGTAAAGTATCGGTATCGGCTATATCGTATCGCTATTTAATATATATATATATATATATATATATATATATATATATATATATATATATATATATATATATATATATATATATATATATATATATATATATGAGGCGATGAGATTACCCCCATTAGGTGTATGGATTGGGAGGGTACATCCCATTTCACTCCAATCCCAAATGGTATTCTCCCTTTACACTCATTTTCACATTTCCACACTGGACCCTTTATTCACATATAAATAATATTACAGAAAACAGATTAAAAAAAATCATTCAAACAAGCAGCTCGGACAAGCCAAGAGAGGCTGCATCCAAAAATAACACCTCATCCACTCCTTCCTCCATCACCACTTGGGAGTTGGTGGCCTCAGGTGATGAGGTTGGTGTCACAAAGTCCTTGCTGCTTTCTTGCCTAGTCTTTTTTTCATTAATTTCAGTGGTATTCATGGCTTTCATTCTAATTTCTGTGACCTCTGATTTCCTTTCCGGTCATTCTATTGCTGCTGTCGTAGATAGTCCAAGTTCATCTTTTAAATAATGGTGTTTCACAGAGAACTATTCTATCCCAACTCTTACTTTTTTTTTTTTTCATTTAATGACTTTGTTATTACTTCATCGTCCATCCACTCCTATTTTTAGGTGTCCACCCTTCATTTTGAAAGGTGTCCCACCCAACAATAATTAAATAACACTCGGAGGGTGGACCTTAAGTAGCCAACATCTTTCCCGTTGTTGCAAAATTGTGTAAAGTTAAAAAAAAAAATTACAACCATTACTCCTTAACATCAATTTAATCGATATGTCTGAATGGTTATAGTTAAGAGTTCATTTGTTTCGTCACCCTTTCCTGAAGTAAATCATCGGAGGGCGTCCTCAGAAGTAATATGCCTTTATTTGGCTTCCGAAATTAGAAATAAAAATGAAAACTTGGAAAAAATGTTCAAAGTTTTATTCTTTCTGATAGCAAATTGAAAGAATATTATTCTTTTCTCTTCTAAAATTAAAATTACATTTAATTTTTTTAATTTTTATTAAGATGTTTAAATTTAATAGGTGATTTATCCATTAAAACATTTACTCTGTATTACAATTACGTAGTAGTGTGCTTTTTCTCTAGTTTATTTATTTTTTATTTTTTTTGGAAATTTATTTACGCATGCTAAAATTCTAGAGGTTTCCTTCCTAGTGTTTTTCTGATTTTGAAGAAAAATGTAGAAAGTTAAATTTATTTTATTATTTTTTTCTTGTCTTTCAGATAAGTAAAATCTGTCCTCAAGATGGGAGGAAATTTTGTTCAATACTGAAATTTGTGAGGAGGAGAGAAGGGAATGTCATGTTTTTGCACGAGAATGGTGCAAAGATTTCTTGTGGTAGACCGGACATGCCTCAAAGCCATCAGAGACCTCAAAGACCCCTGAGACCCCAGGGCCCCAATAATCTTGACATTCCACAGTATGTACCTAACAGTAGGAACCTGGATGAATTCTCACCTGAACCTATTTGGCGTTGGAGACGGCGCAAATATGAACCTCCTACAGGCCGATGGATTCAAGAACAAAGATTAAAGTACTCCAGGAGTACTCTAAATCCAAGATCACCAAGGAAAATAGGCGAAGATTTCTTTGAAAATACGAGTATGCCATTTAATTCATAATCGAACAAGACCTAATAATCCCGAAATCGGGGTACAAAATCCCCAGTGGTGCAAAAGGAACGATTGGATCAAGTTTGGTTGGATGAGGTTCGGCGGCATATGTTTTTGTGAAAGATGTTCATCAAGTTTGCAAAGACTTCCTTCAACCTCCGATCTAGAAATGATCGAAAGACGCAGTACTTCTTATCAAGACCCTTCCCCCGAAGAGAAGATCTTTGGAGTGAAAAATGTTAGGAAATTTAGGTTTCGGCGTTGTGCAAATCACGAGTTCATGCAGGTGTTACCCCTACCCCAGACCTCCAGAATTTCTCAAAATTCTCGTATCCATAGAAATCGGACAGACCTATTATTCCTTCTGAAGTAGATTGACCTCCGAAGCCACTCCAGTGCCTTATAACTCTTGATGGTGTTGTTAGGTTATGAGTTTTCATTAATTTCGTAAAATTTTATTTTGATACAGCCATAATTTATTTATATATATATATATATATATATATATATATATAATAATATATATATAATATATATAATATATATATATATATATATATATATATATATATATATATATATAATATATATATATATATATATATATATATATATAAAATCTCAACCAAAATAGATCATGGAGAAGTGTAATAAAATCAAGCATCATTATTATTATTATTTTTGGCATTAATGCTCATACCGAACATTTATTTTTGTTGATATTTTAGATAAAAATGACCAATTTTTAGCATTTAACATGCATGTTTTGTTTTCTAATTTATATAGTATTTATAAGTTTTTATTTATTATATAGATTGGGTCCTGATTACTACTACATAATTGTTCCTCATTTGTTGTTAAGTCCTCCTGTTTCATGAATAAAGAAACTAGAATCCCTGCCTTGTTTTAATCGAGTTATCTGCCCGAATATCACAACTAAAGGATGGTGACCCTGAAGTGACTGTATTGTTGTTTGTTTCTGCAATTTCAGGTTAGAATCCAGTATGACACGCAATTGTAAAAACGCCTCTGACAATTTTTGTAATGTGTGTGGTGAGATATTTTCTACCCAGAAACCGAATTACTCCAACCATAAAGACCGCATATTGCCATTATTTCGGTATCCAGTTAGGGGATAAGGACAAGCCCTGGGCACCTCATATTATCCGTAATTCATGGGCTGTGAAGCTACATGGATGGTTGAACAAAAAAATACATTCAATGTCGTTTGCCATCCCAATAATCTTGAGAGAGCCTTCAAATCATGAAAACGATTGCTATTTATGCACGATACCTTCCCTCCAGCACACCATGTCAAGAAAAAAAAGAGGCGGACTATCGAATACCCCAACATCCCTTCAGCCATTAGACTAGTACCACATCGAGATGAACTGTCTATACCATTTCCTCCAAAAGAGTACACTCAGCAGTCAGATGTGGACGAAGACTGTGGAAGGGAGAAATCACCGCACCCTTCATCATCACAGGATACTGATTTTATGCCAGAATCTGAACCACTGAGTAAGCGACAAAGGTTTGATCATACTGAACTAAATGATTTATTTCGAGACTTGGACTTATCTCAAAACAAAGCAGAGATTCTAGCATCAAGGCTTCAACAACAGAATCTTCTACTGCCAAATGTTAAAGTGTCTGTGTACAGGACTCGATAAAAAGATTTGAGTCTGTATTTTAGAAAGGAAAATACTCTTGTTGCCTGCTGTAATGTGTCTGGTTTGATGACTGTTTAACATTTGGAGTTCAACCCACAGAACTGGAGACTATTCATAGACTCGTTAAAGCTAAGTTTAAAAGCTGTACTGTTACACAATGGCAATTCTCTCCCTTCAGTTTCTATAGGCCATTCTGTCCACATGAAAGAAACATGAAAATATGAAATCACTTCTGAAAACCATTAAGTATACCGACCATCAGTGGCAGATCTGCGGAGACTTGAAGGTCATTGCAATACTGTTGGGCATGCAGTTGGGATACACCAAGTACTGTTGTTTCCTGTATCAGTGTTACAGTCGGGCTAGTCCTTCTCACTACAATATAAACGTCTGACCCCAAAGGAAAATCTCTTCCCCAGAGAGAAAAATGTTCAGCATGATCCTCTGGAAGAAAGGAACAAATTCTTTTGCCCCCCCTACGCATAAATCTTGAACTCATGAAGAACTTTATAAAGGGGATGAACCAGGAGGGAGAAGTTTTTCAGTACCTCAAGAGAACTATTTCCACAGCTCAGTGAGGCTAAAGTTAAAGAAGGCTTCATCATTAGCCCGCATATTCGTCGTCATCTTAATGATAAAAACTTCTAGCAAGTTCTCCAGGGTCATGAGAAAGCAGCATGGGAGGCATTTAAAGGTGTTGTGTATGCCTTCCTGGGAAATCGACGAGTAGACAACTACGTTGAGATTGTGAATAATCCTCTAGAAGAGTACCATCGATTAGGTTGCAACATGTCACTCAAAATGAATTTCCTTCATTCTCACTTAAACCTCTTTCCTGACAACTGCGGTACAGTGAGTAACGAACATGGAGAGCGATTCCATCAGGACATTTTTGAAAATGGAAAGAAGGTATCAGGGAAAATGGAACGATTATATGCTTGCTAACTACTGTTGGACAATGACAAGAGACGCCCCAGACAAGGAATACAAGCGACAAGCAAAGAGAAGACATTCACGTGATTAAGCCCATTTATTTAAGGTTAGTGTATCTATAAAACCAGAGTGAGGCCTACTAAACAAAATCTAATGTCAAATTTATATTTCTCAACCCAAAATTTGGGTAGTTTAGTTATTTTGAAAAAGGAAAGAATTTAAAAGTGTATTTTTAGTATTTTTGTTTGAGATTAGTATATCTCAAAAACTAGAACTAAAAAACAAAATATAATGTGATATTCGTTTTTCTTGACCCCGAATTAGAATATTTCAGATATTTTTGTACATTACATTTTTGTACCATTGTTATTGGGGTAATCCAGAATATAAAAATATTTTAAACTTTAAAATGAGAATTGACAACT
>SEYY01024203.1:42500-50920 GCA_009176605.1 Armadillidium nasatum | reverse complement strand
CACTTTCCAACAATGTTTCATCTACAGCATGGTGGATTGGTTTGTGCAAGCATTGTGAGATATAAAAAGTAGCCTCCCGAATTCTAGACCTTCCTGCTATTTCAGCTGCATGTGAGAGAAGTTTCTCAGCACAGGCAAATATCCATTCAAAAAAAAGAAACAGGCTCACAAATGAACATGCAGAAAAACTATTATTTGTAAGTCATAACCTGAAATTGACAGAGACGGAGCAACCAGAGTTTTCCGGTAACTGTTCTCAATATTAATGTAGAAGTTGGTAGTGGTCAAACTAGTAATCAAATTCATCATACTGAAACCACATACACTATCGGGCAGAGTTCTCAGCCAGGTAGCTTAGGTTTCTCTGTAAGGACATTGAAGTTTGATAAAACCAAATCTAAAGACACCTTCTGTCCATAGCTTTGAGTCAGAGTCTGACTCCTTCTCTTCCTCAAATATATCATATGAGGATGAAGAATCAGATTTATCAGTTAGAGGCCATGATTGGAAATAGTTCTGAGGATTCAGATGCAGAAGCATTAGAACAGGAATTTAATGAGGCCTTTGATGGTTCTTTAGAAATTTGGTAACTTTAGTTGGGCCTTAACATACTAGTTACTAGTTACAATTTTCTTTATTTTTGTAAGTAAATAGGATATACATTGTAGTCATATGACTCATTTCTCATATGATCATTTTCATTTCATGTAAATCCTTCAGTTTTTACTCCTGGTAAGGTAAGGAGTGTAATATTGAATAAACTTGGCATATTTTTTTTTTTTTTTTTTTTTTTTCATTTTTATTTCTAATGTAGCTACGGTACTTATTTTTTACAGTATAATTAAATAGGTAAATACTGTTTACAATTCTTTATTAGTTAAGAAATTTGATAAAATAAAGAAAAATAACATTAAAAACAAAAAAAACAAAAAAAACAGGAAAATCAGTTGTTTTTTATTCATCATGTTTTTTTTTAAAAAAAAACACGTTTTTTTTAAATAAAAAACCGTCGTTTTTTATTCACTTACAACTCTATAATTTATTAATATTTAAATATATTATAATATATATATATATTATATATATATATATATATAATAATTATATTCGGCTGCAGAAATTATTCATATTCCTGCAACTATACATGGGAAGAGAGAAAAACTGGTAATAAAGTGTTCCCAGCCTCAATAACCATGCGAAGAACTATTCTTCATTTACCGTGCCTCAGTTTTTGATCTTAAATATTTAATTTTCCATTTAATTAACTGCAGAAAGAACGTTGTATTGAAAGATGTGTTGCTTCACCACGTATAAAAAAAAATAATTTTATTAAATTTCTTTAAATTTACTTTCAAAAAATCCTGAAATATTATAACGAAAAATCAAATTTTTTCTTTTATTAACTTTGTTCAATACATTTTCAATACATTCTTCAAGCATGTCTCTAAACAAAAAACTATGCAATTTTAGGAAGATGATCTTGAAGCTTTAGATCCAGTAGCCCTCACTTTTCTTCTCTCCTCCTCTCTTCTGTCTTCCTTATGATGTTCCTAACTTATCTTCTTCCCATCTGCTTCCAAGCACATCCACTTCGACGACAGTCAGATCATATATATATATATATATATATATATATATATATATATATATATATATATATATATATATATATATATATATATATATATATATATATATTTATTTTTTTTTTTTTTTTTTTTTTTTTTTATAATAATAATAATATATAATAATATATAATAATCCTTACATAAAGTAAGCATAATAATAATAATCATAAATAATAATAAATAATAATAATAATAATAATAATAATAATAATAATAATAATATATAATAATAATAATAATAATATTAATTTTAGGCAAAATTTTAGTGACATATATATATATATAATATATATATAATATATTATATATATATATATATATATATATATATATATATATATATATATATATATATATATATATATATATATTATATATATATATATATATATATATATATATATATTAGCTTAATATTCTGATAGCCTTTTAACGATAAATAAAACTAAGCTCTTCTGTGAGCCATATATGGCACTACTTCATTTTTACATTTATTCCTACTTTTCCCTCTCAGACCCTCCTCCTCCCAACCTCACCTTACCATGTACCACACAACAGCCCGTCTCCTAACCCCCAATCCTCCCCCCCGTCTAAGAATACCAGCCCATCCCACCTCGAACAATGCATAGGAGAGGCCTTTCTTAAAGCAACTTTATAACGAATGGCGTTCTTGAGATAGACCCAAACAAAAAAAATAAAATAAATAAAAAGGACAATAAAACCAACAACAGAAGGCGAGTTTTGAAATCTCTAACTATTTTTTCATTATTTTACGCCATGCATAATACTAATAACGACATTAATAATAATATAATAAATGCAGCAAAAGTAATATACACAAAAAGTTTTGTTAAAACAGAATTTTGAAAAATAAGCCTAACTTTTAAATATATTTCACTTCGGTCATACTTTGTCTGTGCTTGGATTTATTGTTTATTGTTGTGATTTTAAAAAAAATTCGGTCATATATATATATAATATATATATATATATATATATATATATATATATATATATATATATATATATATATATATATATATATATATATATATATATATATATATATATATATATATAAAACTTTGTATAATAAATAGGCTTAGAATAATAATAATAAATAATAATAATAATAATTACATAAAGTAAGTATACAAAGAAAACTTGATCTAGTCCTGAATATTTTCAAGATTCTTTGGGATACATTTTTCAGCATGCATAATTTCCAAGACTATTTTTGCTGAAGTATTTTGAATTGAAGTGATTCGTCAAATTCACAACCCCCCAACCCCTCTACGAATTCCGTAGGCCTACACATTTATATACATGTTTGTGTTACATAATACTTCAGGAATCAAATGTAGACAGTAGAAAATAACAAATTTATATTTTTTATTTGTGTACATACCTTTAACTTAAAGACGAAGATGAAAATACTAAATCTTCAAATATATATTGAGTTTAATTGTTCACATACACACACTATACATATGCAAAAAACATTTAATTAAAAATAAAAGCAGCGAACACTAAAGTCAGTGAGAAATGACAGCGGAGTTGAAATCACTACAAACCTCATTCAACAACGGTCAGCACGCGACTGACTGAGTTGTTGCTTTTTTGTTTTGTTTTTTTTTTTTTTTTACATTTTTCGGTTTCATTTATTTTTGTTCAAGGAATTGAATGGATTTTAATTTTTGCTCACTTTTATTTTTAATCATTTTCTTTCTAAATTTACTGGCAAGTCGTCAAGAATTTATAGCCATAGGATAATGTATCTGTGATATATATATATATATATATATATATATATATATATATATATATATATATATATATATATATATATATATATATATATATATATATATATATATATATATATATATATTATATATATATATATATCAGAGGTGGGCATAAGCGCAAAATGAAGCGCAAAAGCGCAAAAGCGCAATTTGCGCTTTAAAAAATTTTTTTGCGCTTTTGCGTTTTGCGCTAAATTTCGAAAATGTGCGCTTTTGCATTTTGCGCTTAACAACTTTTTTAAGAGCGCAAAAGCGCAAATTTGCGCTTTAAAAAATATTTTGCGCTTTTGCGGAAGTTTTTTGAAATTTGCGCTTACCAATTTGCGCTTCATCATTTTTCTTAATAAAAAACAATTTTGGGCTTATATTTCAGTTTCTTATTTAATCAGCCAAATTTTATTACTCTTTCTGCTAATTAAAAGTTAATACTTAAACTAGGAATGCCGATATATAAAAAAATATCGATATTTAAGAAATATCAAATTGTCCTCGATAATAAAAGATATTGTTTATATATATATATATATATATATATATATATATATATATATATATATATATATATATATATATATATATATATATATATATATATATATATATATATATATATATATATATGGGTTTATTGACTATTTTTTTTATTGGTTTATTTGTATGGAACAAAAGCCTTGTCTTCCAATATTTAATAAAACTGACAAGGAGGTAATTGCCGAGTACATCGAAATAATTACGCCTATTGCTGTTAGGCTGATATGTTGCAGGATGAGAAGAATGCGTACGCGGGGGTTCTATTGCCTAACCTCTTCCTCCTCAAGGACAATCTCGTGGAATTGCAAACGAGAGGTGAAAAAACTTAACTATGCCAAAAGCTTAGTCAACTACTTACTAAAGCAGCCAAAGCCAAACAAAGGGAAAGAAAAGGGATTTGAACCGAGGTTCAGCAGGATTTTTGATGATTGTGATTTACTTATGCAACAGCTCTGCACCCTCACTTCAAACTCGGAGTGGCACATAGGTTAAATGAGGGGAAGTATCCAGCTGTTAAGACTAGGATATTGGAGGAAATAAGTGTAATATTGCATCGAAATTTACTCCTCCACATCAAGGCACTGAAGGTGATGGGAATGAATCTGAAATGGAACCCATTTAAGGTGAGCTATTTTTATAATTTAGAACAATCTTTAAGCATTATATTATATATATATATATATATATATATATATATATATATATTATATATATATATATATATATATATATATATATATATATATATATATATATATATATATATATATATATATATCACTGAGAGATAGAATGAGGAGTGAACTGGTGAGAGAGAAACTTGGGTGGAATCAATTTTGGAATGCATAGAAAGAAACCAGCTGAGATGGTTTGGTCACGTGAAGAGAATGGGGGAGGGAGAGAACTGAGAGAGATGCTGGAATGGAGACCAGAAGGAAGAGACCGGCGGGAAGACCAAGGAAGAGATGGATGGAGGCAATAGAAGAAGCCATACAACGAAGGAAAAGACACTGGAAAAGGTGGAAGACAATCGAATGTTTGAGGACAGAAATGCGTGGAGAAAATTTTGGAGGAGTAGCACCCGACAGGCGTCAGCCTACCGGTTTGGACGGTGATGATGATGTATATATTATATATATATATATATATATATATATATATATATATATATATTATATATATATATATATATATATATATATATATATATATATATATATATATATATATATATATTATATATATATATATATATATATTATATAATACACTGACATAATGTTCAAATGAAACTTAAAAAGATTTGAGTTCTTGATACCATTTCTAAATTTTTCAGAAACTGAAGGCCCCATATATCCAGCAGACACCTCTGGAGGAGAAGTTGCGGCAAACCTTGGATAGCTGGGATGCAGTAAATGTTCACCACAATACCCCTCTCACTAGGAACCTTTTTCCATGTGAATACCAAGAGGTCTGGGTGGACTTGTTTATGAAGTATAATACCCCATTACCCAGCTCAGCGGCGTGGAGAAGTTGTTTAGTCAAGGCTCTGACATTCTAAGACCAAAGAGGGCAGCCATTGCATCCAGCAATTTTGAAAAATTTATTTTCATGAAAGGGAATATGACCCTTTTCAGAATGCAAGAGGAGAGCTACGAGGAGGAAGAGATCATAGATGGTTGAATAAATAATAATAAATTCTTTCTCATTTTTTGTTATATATTTGCATTTATCAAATAAAATTTAAAAATAATTCATCTTTACATCCTAGCGCTAAATTTGTTTTTTTTTTTTTCTTCAAAATTTGCGCTTTAAAATTTTTTTTTTATTTGCGGACATATGCGCTTTTGCATTTACGGACTAAATTTTTGAAAAAATGTGCGCTTTTGCATTTGCGGACAAAATTTTTAAAATTTGCGCTTTTGAGTTTGCGCTCTAAATTTTAAAATTTGCGCGCCCACCTCTGATATATATATATATATATATATATATATTATATATATATATATATATATATATATATATATATATATATATATATATATATAATATATATATATATATATATATATATATATATATATATATATATATATATATATATATATATATATATATATATATATATATATATATATATATATATATATATATATATATATATATATATATATATATATATATATATATATATATAGGCTTAGGTGGAGATTGTTTCTGAGTTTCGATATTTTTTATATCGATATTTTTTTGTCAATATTTTATTTTAATCGATATTTTCCTGCCTATAATTAGCCCTAGGCTACTATGTCGTGCAAACGTTCTTGTGTACGTTAGGTCTCTTTTACGGCAAATTCTTGTGTAGGTTAGGCCTCTTTTTACGGCAATTTCGGTAGTTCAGGTTATGATAAGTCGAATTAGGTTCTGCTAGAAAAGTAAGTAATAATAATTGTGTCTATGTCTAGTAAACCTCGTACCTCTGACACTCTCTTGTTTACGATTGGCTTCTCCGATATTTTCGATTTTCGATATTTTTTAACAATCGAAACTCAGAAACAATCTCCACCTTTACCATATATATATATATATATATATATATATATATATATATATATATATATATATATATATATATATATATATATATATATATATATATATATATATATATATATGGCCAGACTTTACATTAGCGGCCATGCATAACTCAAAAAGTATTAATCTTACATTAAAAAGATTATATTTTTGAAATCCTTATAAAATTTTAGGTAAGAAAAATTGGAAATAAAAATAAATTTCTTATAATAAATTTTATTACATAAATAAATTTTACCTCTTTCTAAGCCTCACAAAAATCGTACACCTTTTTTTTATATTTTTTTTTTAGAAATTGGAAACCATGGGAAATACCCCAAATCGTGTTCAGGAAAAGTAGTCTACAGTATCATCATCACTCACGGGTCGGGGGGTACGGGGGGCCCCCCGTAGAAAAATGTTCGGTTTTTTTACACGTTCTACTTTTTAATTATGAACTTATCGTACATTTTGTAAATTTTATTTTTTTTTTATTTTTTTATTTTTTTTATATATAGTTTTCTTACTGCAAATTACACAAGGAATTCAAAAATATAACCCTTTTTAATGTACGGTTAGTAGTTTTTGAGTTATGCATGGCCGCTAATGTAAAGTCATATATATATATATATATATATATATATATATATATATATATATATATATATATATATATATATATATATATATATATATATATATATATTATATATATATATATATATATATATATATATATATATATATATATATATATATTATATTTTTTTTTTTTTAATCACTAATAAAAAAGTCTTTTTAAAAGAATGAAACACTGGCCTTGTGATAAATGTCTTTATTATATTAACGATTTAAATAAGAGGTAATAATAATAATAATAATAATAATAATAATAATAATAATAATAATAATAATAATAATAATAATACAATAAAAATTAAAAAAGCAACAAATGCTGAATGAAATGATAGAAAATTAAGAAATTTATATAATAAAAAAAGGTACAAATTTACACCATACATTTTAATCCTACAAAGTGGTCATATAATTTGACCTTTCTGTTAATTAAAAAGAAAAGGAAAAAATTCAATTCTTAAAAAATTGATTAAGAATTAAAAGGAACATTAAAAATTAATAGCATAATTTAATAAATGAGTGAGATTAAATGTGTAAATAACACTTAGATTTGTTATTAATTACATTAAAATTTAACTCCCTATGAAAAAAAAATTAAGAAATTTACATTTAATTAAGTGGATTAGACCAATAGCTTCGATGAAGAATATTTTTAACGTATTCCAATGAATTATTATTGTAATTATAACAATATATATTACTGTAACAATTGTCTACATATTTAGTTTGAGTTGTAACTCACCAATACAGACAGACTAACGGTATTTATTTTCGACAGTAACAAATTTATCCTAAAATCATACACACACACACACACACACAAATTACGAAAGAAAGCTTGAGTGAGGAGACTCAATGGAAGCAATGTCCGCATAGTATAGTAGATGTTCTTGTATTTAATACACGCATACATAAGTTGTAGTTATTATATGTGATTTTTAATACAAAGCTGCAGAAGGATAGAATTTGCTTTTCTTTTCTCTCTCTCTCTCTCTCTCTCTCTCTCTCTCTCTCTCTATATATATATATATATATATATATATATATATATATATATATATATATATATATATATATATATATATAATTATATAATTATAAATAATTAAAAAAATGTATGGGCGTACGTGATGTGAATCACCCGAGATATCTGAGAGACAGAGACCCGAGACACTATATTTTAAAAATAAAATAAAATATAATTATTAACAGACTTAATTTAACTTCTATTTATCGTTCTTTG
>SEYY01024203.1:2500-35000 GCA_009176605.1 Armadillidium nasatum | reverse complement strand
TTGACTGGAACTACATGGAGGAATTTGAAACTAATAATGGTAATTATTTGACAGAGTGGCCTGTTACTGATTTTAACCATTTTAACACAGAACATGCTGTAAAAATAAGAATAAAACCAAAATTATAACCTGGAGAGACCTATAATATTATTCAAGTAGCAAATATCTATATTTTTCACCAATGATATACGGTACATCTCTAAGATGCACAAGACTGATTATGGCTTTCAAATGCAACAAAATAAATATACAGAAAGCCATGGTTACCAAAAATTAATGAATTGTAGTTACCATAATTTTAAATATTGCCAGAAGTTAATTCTCTTAGGCCATAATGTGGAAAAGATATATATATATATATATATATATATATATATATATATATATATATATATATATATATATATATATATATATATATATATATATATATATATATATATATATATCTTGAAGCCATACATTCATGTAGCAAGTATTTTAATATATTTTTATTTTTTTTTACATATTGACATTTGATGTCAGCCCTATTTACTGGCTGTTAGGCATACTTTTCCCCTTTATGTTCAGGTTAGGTTAAGTTGAACTAGTTTGTTAGATTTCAGAGTTTCGATAGGTTAGACCTATTTGCTGGCTGTTAGGCATTCATATACTTTTCAAATCTAGGTTAGGGTTAAGACAAACTAGTTTATTAGATTTTAAAATTTTCTGAAATCCAACAAACTAGTTTGACTTTTAACCTCTCCAGAAAGTAATCCTATAAGACAGCAGTTCCCAACCTGGGGTACGAGTACCCCTGGGGGTACGCCTGCTATCGATTGGGGGTACTCAAAAAAATATATGGATTAATTAAAAAAAGAATGTAAAAGGAAAAAATTAATAGAATATAGATTACAGAATATCAAAATTACGAAATTAAATTATTGTTCTATTATATATATATATATATATATATATATATATATATATATATATATATATATATATATATATATATATATATATATATATATATATATATTTTGGATTTGTGTGTGTACGAAGGGGTACGGAACATTATGAAGGGGTACGTAAGGAAAAAAAAGGTTGGGAACCGCTGCTATAAGAGATAGGAACATAGGAAAATAAGAGACAGTTAGAAGCCACAAGGGCCTATCGAGACTGTCCCAGTTCAAACAAATAACCATAACAATACTAATATATGCAAGAAAGACTAGGTCTATCCCATCCCTAGTTAACAGTTCATTCATACATAGATAAAAGTAAAACTAAGCCCAATTATACATGCACTATACAATGAACCATCACCCACTACAAAAAGCTGCTATTAGGCTTAGTCATAGGTTGATCTGTTGATCTTAAAATTCATATATACCCGCCAATTTGGCTTAGTCAAATTATCCTATATAATGCCTAAACCATCCATATATCTTTCTAGTCCCCTTTTAAATTTGACAAGAGAATCACAGTCAATAATCTCTTGTGGCAACTCATTCCAAAAATTAACAACTCTATTATTGAAAGAGTATTTTCTTAGATCGAGATGGCATGGCTTCTTTTTAATTTTCTTATGTCTTCTAGTTACTCTTCCACGGTCCACTATAAAGTATTTTTCAATCTCTGCATTACTGTCAGATGCAAATATTTTGTAAACTTGGATCATATCCCCTCTGAGAAATCTCCTAACTCCTTCAACCTCTCTTCATAGCTCTTATTTTCAAAGCCAGAAATCATCTTTGTTGCCCGACGTTGTATTCTCTCCAACATATCTATGTCTTTTCTTAAATGAGGAGCCCAAACCTGTGCACAATACTCTAATGCCGGCCTAACTTAGCTATTATATAGCTTGCTTATAACCTCTTTGCTCTTGTAAACTACATTGCGATTAATTATACTAACATCTTATTAGCTCTATTCCTTGCTTCCAAACATTGATCACCCACCTTCAAATTACTGCTAATAATCACGCCTAAATCCTTTTCTTGGTCAACAGTCTCAAGCCACTCATTCATTTCATAATTAAATCCTACATTTGAGTAACCTGCATGAAGAACTTTACATTTTTTACTATTAAAGTTCATTTGCCACCTCTCTGCCCAACCAAGAAGTCTATCTAGATCACCTTGAAGCTTTATGCATCCATCATTATTCCTTACTGAGGTAACCACTTTGGTATCATCTGCAAACTTAGAAACCTTACATTAAAGAACTTTGTCTAAATCATTTATATATATAAGGAACAAAAGTGGTCCCAGCACAGAACCCTGTGGGACCCCACTCTTCACTGTTTCCCATAATGACTTATTACCATTAAGTAATACACACTGCCTTCTGTTCTTTAACTACTCTTTAATCCAATTGTGTACCATTCCATCTATACCATACTGCGACAACTTTTGCATCAGCCTAACATGGGGTACCTTATCAAAAGCCTTGCTAAAGTCTAAATATATGACATCAACTGGATCACCCCTGTCTATACATTCAGTAATATATTCCATAAATTATAGTATATTTGTCTGACATGATCTACCCTTTTTAAAGCCATGCTGGGAGTTATATAGTATCTTGTTATCATCTAAGTGCTTCTCTATATGACTTTTCAGTAACTTTTCCAAAATTTTCACAACCAGAGATGTTAAACTAACTGGCCTATAGTTCCCTAAATCTTCCTTACTACCTTTTTTAAAAATGGGCACCACATATGCCGTTTTCCAGTCCTCAGGTACCTCTCCAAAAGCAATAGATCGCTTAAAAATCAAATACAGTGCCTTTGCAATACTGCTACTCCCCTCCCCTAGATGCAAGTACCCAGTCTTATTTTGGAAAATAATTATATTAAATTCTAAGCAGGTAACATATATTTCAGATTAAACTGGAAAAGGTTCTCATTTAGATCTTTCTTTGAATTCTAATTTGTTGAATGAATTTGTGTGAATATATGTATGTTATAATAAGTTCACCTACAACTCCAAAATTCAAGTTGTGGTGGATCTTTATAACAAGGTGTTCTATGCTATACAGTTAACTATCCTAATTTGACCAAAATCAGATGCAGTTACAGAGATATAGAATATAAGCCAAGAAATGCAATTAATGGTTAATCAGTAATAAATTAATTAAAAATTTGGAAAATTAAGAAAAATAATGTTTCGTTGTATTCGAAACTCTACAGTTAAAGAAATTGAACATTCACAAAAATGTAAGCCAATGTGATTAAGTTGCTTTAAAAAATCATGTATTGGTATCAATCATTTTTTGCTGATACCAATACTTACAGATATGATACTTTACTGCATCCCTAATATATATATATATATATATATATATATATATATATATATATATATATATATATATATATATATATATATATATATATATATATATATATATATATATATATATATATATATATATATATATATATATATAAATTTTATATTATTTGCAGATCTGAATTGTTATGTGATTGAAGTAAAATATAAAAAATTATATGATATTGTGTTTTAAAATGTTTTTATTAATATGTTATGAAGAAAAAGAAGAGCTAGTCTAATTTCTTCACCTTTCTAAGAGAAAGGGGAAGAAGTTTCTGCATTTTAAAGTTGAAATGTTAATGGCAAAAATTATGAGAATTTTAAGGAGCCGAATTACCTTAAGTGTCATATCTGCTTTTGGATTAATATATATTGGGAGTATTCTCATATGGAATTCTGTAAGTATTTATGTTTTAAAATTTTCATGTTCATTGTTAACCAAATATTTTCTAAATCATTATATATTCTCTATCAAGTTTTTAGCAGTTTATATATATATATATATATATATATATATATATATATATATATATATATATATATATATATATATATATATATATATATATATATATATATATATATATATATATATATATATATATATATATATATATATATAAAATTTTCCTCATGCCAGGATTTGTAACCAATGACAAAAGCATCACCATTAGACAATGTACAGAAGGCTCTACCACCAACGCCACCTTCCCAAAAAAGAATTCATAGCAGAACAGTTTTCAAGCTCTTTTGCTTTGAATCACTGCAGCAACTCAGTACCTATTAGAATCCATAGAGGGTGCTTGAAACAATTACCGATACTGGGCATTTTGTTGGGGTGCTATTGGGTTACCAGAACAAACTAAAGTCATACAACACCAACATGGGTACAGCAACTGTTGTGACAAAATTAGCAATATAAGACAGAAAATTTTTGTTGTGTTAATGTTTGCATTCCTTGACTTTGGTTGGTTGCTCCTGCAACCCAGGAAACACCCGGGCAGCAGAATGCCCAATAGCTGAAGTAAGGGTTCCAAGCACTCATGGATTCTGATAAGTACCGAGTTGCTACAGTAATACAAATCAGAAGAGCTTGAAAACTGTTCTACTATGCCATCTTTTTTTTTGGGGAGGCAGCATAACTCAGTGGTAGAGCCTTCTGTACATTGTCTAATGGAGACGTTTGCTTGCAGAAAATTTTTTTGACATGTATTGGTAATTTTGTTGCAACATTTGTTTTGCCCATGTTAGCATTGTTGACTTTGGTTCATTGCTCCTATAACCCAGGAGAACCCCTGCAGAATGTCCAGTATTCCCAGTAGGGGTTCCAAGCATCCTCCTGTAGATTCTAATATATATATATATATATATATATATATATATATATATATATATATATATATATATATATATATATATATATATATATATTATATATATATATATATATATATTTATAAAATATGAAAACAAAAAAAAGTCTTGGGATAGAACAGATCCTTGAGGAACTTCACTATTAATAGATTTATAGGATAAACGGTTGCCATCTACAACAGCTGCTATAGAATGACCAGAAAGGAAGTCAGAGAGAAGGATAGATTCCGAAAGAGGGAAGTTTGGAAATCAAAGCTTTGTCCCAGACTCTATCAAAAGCTTTCTATATATCCAGCGTGAAAGCAAAAGATTCACCGAAATGCTGAAGAGTGGAGGACCAAGAGTCAGAGAGGAGGAAAAGATCACCAGCAGAGCATTTCTTACAAAAGCCATACTGGCGATCAGAGATAAGATTAGAAGAATTGAGAGGTTTCCAAATCTTCCTGTTAAGGTTAGATTCGAAAACTTTAGAAGGAACAGAGTTTAAAGAAATTGGATGGTAGTTGGAGGGTTGAGAGGGGTCCCCCTTCTTTGGCACAGGCTGAATGAGCACACGTTTCCAGTAAGAAGGGAAGGTGGAAGTAGAAAGACAGCTGAAATAGTTTACCAAGGCAGGGTGCAAGCTCGGAAGTACAAATTTTGAGAACCACATGAGGGATACCATCAGGACTGTACACGTTCTTATTGTTAAGCTTAGAGAGAACAGAAATGATATCTTTAGGAGAAATTACAATTTTAGGCATAAATGAGTTGGAGTAGGAACAACTCCAGAATCGTTAGATGATTGAGCGAAGGGTTCAGCTTAGAGGAAAACAATACAGCAGTTGAACTGTCAGAATGTGCTAGAGGAGGGAAAGAGGGAATAAACATAGTTATAGTTAACATTGTTTGCAAAATGAGAGAAAGGGCTAGAGGATGAGGAACCAGAAAGATTATTGTATTTGCGGCAAAGAAAAGTTTTTGGTATCTCAAAGAATAGATTTTGCACGATTCGATTCCTGAATGAAACATAAGTTGCATGAATTTCTGGAGTTTGAAGACGATGGTGATCCCTGAAGGCAACATCCCTCCGGCAGATAGCATGAGAACAAGCAGAGTTAAACCAAGGTTTGTTAGGTTTAGTAGAAGGGAAAGAATATGGAATGTACGCCTCCTTGCCAGAGAGAATCACCTCAGTTACACACTGTGCACAGTGTTTGTGAAACTTATGAATAACATTATTAATATTATGGATTATTACAGTTTATTATTTATAGAATTATCCCAGAGCTTTACTAAGAATTACTAGTTACATAATTTTCATTAATGAGTTTTCTTACCAACCTGTTGGTGAATTTCCTTAACAAGACCAACAATAATTCTATTAATACGTTCTTATGCTGGTAAGGTGAAACATGAGCCAGTTGCTTCGCTTTTTTCTTATAGATTTTGGCAATTTGATTGATTTCAGGAGCACAAAATAAAAGCCTAAAAGATATTCCTATTATTACACTATTATTGATTTTATATTTTAATATGCGTGTAATAAAGTAACACTTTAATCAATTACAAACCCATACCTTGGTGATGTAACAAGGCTTATGAATTTGTAATTCTTAAGATCACAGGTTGGTTTGGCTTTGCGGACGAGATTAATCTACAGCAACATTGGGATATAAGATTAATAATTCAGTTTCCATCAAAGGATGGAATTAGTATATAAAAAAATTTACAATCAATAAAGCAAAATATTAAAGTAATAAATCAATAAATGTATGTTTAAATAAAAACAAAACAAATTTGATTACCCCCAATTTTCCAAATCCAATGTATATTAATATTAAAAATCAAAATAACCTTCAATATAAATCATAGGATTCAAAAAAATTTCATCATTGATAAACATTAATCAAAATTATTATACCTTTGATTTCAAAGTATAATTTAACAAAATATTCTTTCTGAAATTTAGAAAACAAACATTTTTATTAGGAAAAACAGCTCTACTACCTAACCCATTCAACATCTCTTCGCCGAAGGTTCGGGCCGTTCTTGCGGAAGACTTGAAGAGACAGAACAAGATACAGAGGTAAGAAGGTGATCGGATGAACCCAGAGAAGGAAAGAGTTTAACAGTGTAAGGAGAAGGATAATAAGTTAGGAAAAGATCAAGTATGTTGGGTTCATCACCAAGACAGTCAGGGATACGGTGAGGGAGATGCACCAACTGCTCAAGGTTATTCTGGATAGAAGTCATAGGCAAGTTCAATGGCTGGATCATGAGAACTATATCAAAGTCATTGACTGTGGTGAACATTGAAATCACCTAAAATAATAATTTCGGAGAAAGGAGAAGAAAAAGAATGTGTTCTATTGTGGAATTAAGATAGTCGAAGAATTTTGAATAGTCTATAGAGTGAGAAGATTAGTAGACAGAACAAATGAATTTAGTTGTAGAGTTGCAAGAAAGTTTAAGCCATAAAGTAGAGAATTCTGGAGACTCCAAATTAGAGACACAAGAACAGACAACAACATTTTGCACATATCACAACAACTTCCTTTGGATAAAAATTGAGGATAGAAACAGTAGAGGAAACAGAGTAGGGTTTGCTGTCAGACCACTCGGACACCTGAGTTTTGGTTAAGAACAAGAGATGATGTCTAGAAGAAGAGGGGTGGTGTTCGACAAAGTGGAGATTAGACAAAAGACCACGAATGTTGCAGAAATTAGTGAAAAAAGAAGACCTTGCACCAGGACAAGTCAGCACCAACCCCATCACCGGAGGCCACCAATTCCCAAGTGGTGATGGGGAGGAGTGGATGAGGGGTATATATATATATATATATATATATATATATATATATATATATATATATATATATATATATATATATATATATATATATATATATATATATATATATATATATATATATATATATATATATATATATATATATATATATATATATATATATATATATATATATATATATATATATATATATATATATATATATATATATATATATATATTTTTTTTTATGGTTGTATAACTCTTTAGGATAATGAGCACTTAATTGAGAATGAGTCTGGAAACTTTAGAAGACCTCAAGAATTTCGTTGGGGATCTGATGAAAATATTAATGATTCGAGGTCAGCAGTAACAACCTGTCGCAACTCTGTACAAGGAAAAGTTCTTCTTGCTGATGATCAAGGTTAGATTAAATTTAATATTTACTTACTTACACCCAACTCGTCTAGCGCACGACTCCGCGGCTGACTCTTTCTAACAGCTCCTATCTTGAGCCTTCTTCCTAGCTTCACCTCAGCTCATTCCCAATGTCCTTAGATCCTCTTCCATAGGTCTTCTCCATGTTCCTGCAGGTCTTCTCTTCCACACAGCGTTCATCTTACAGCCTCCTTCTTCAACTCATTTTCTCTTGTCCACAGATGTCCCATGTAAGTAAATCTTCTCCCATTGATTACTTCATTCAGATCTCCTGTTTTCGTTTAAAACTCTTGTTGCTTATAGTTCTTAGCCAGAATATCCCCGTCATTCTTCTCAAACATTTGTTTTGAAATACTTTTAAGTTTCCTCATATCATCCCTCCCTCCTCCCGTGAACTCCACGTTTTGCATCCATACAGCAATACCGATCTTGCATTGCTTTCATATAGCTTAACTTCAGTCTTTTCCATAGTTTGTTTAGCATATTGAAGCTTCTTGCTTTCTGTATTGTCCTCTTAATATCCTTCTTCGATCCTTTCTTCCTTGTCAACTTTGACCTCAAATATTCAAATTTTCTCATCTCCAACATTGTACAATCTATGGTTAGATTAATAGATTAATATCTCTCTCCGAGTATATAACCATAACCTTTGTTTTTTTTTTCCCTCATTTATTTTGTCCCATTTTTCTTCAATATTTTACCATACTATTTATCTTCTCCAGTGCATCTCTATGTGTATAACTCATCATGAAAAGGTTGGCTGCAAAATCATGATCTTCCAACCTCTTCATCTTTTCCATCTATTTCCTTTTCCTCTTCTCTCCACAACCTTCATCATCACACAATCAAGTAAGTGGTATAATTAATAAAGTTGCTGACAAATTGCATCCATGTCTGACTCCACGTCTTACCCCAAATGCCTCTCACAATTCTTCTTCACTTTCACCACACACTCATAATCTCTGAAAAAAACATTTTATTAGCCTAATCAATATTTCTGGGACTCTGTATCTCTTTAAAACTTTCCATAAGGTTTCCTGATCTAGGCTATCAAATGCCTTCTCAAAATCAACGAATGTCAAATACATAATTCTCATCCACTCATTTCATTGTTCTGTTTCGTACTATAAATATCTGGTCTATGCAGCTTTTATCTTTTCTAATACCTTGTCCTTTTCTCAGTTTTTCATATATTTTCTCCTTTCTCCTGTTCACCATTATCTTTATGAATATTTTTCCTGGCACTGATAACTGTTATTCCCCTCCAATTACTGCATTTTGTTACATCGCATTTCTTCAGAAGTGTTGTTATTTTTCCTCTTCTCCATTCCTCTAGTATCAATTCTTTTTTTCCATATTTTGAAAAGATGTTATATCTCTTCAAGTATGATCTCCATACCCTCTTTCAGTAGTTCCACCTTTACTTCATCCATACATGCTCTCTTCCCATTATTGTCCTATCTCCTCCACAATTTCAGTTCTTGTTGGTAGTTTCTCATCTATCTGCTTCTCCATGCTTTCACAAATCTCTGCCTCATCTGCCACCTCCTCTGCGTCTTCCCTATTTAAAACCTCCCTTAAAGTGTTCTTTCCATCTCTTTATTACCCTTTGTCTTCTTGAATTACCAGTCCATCCCTATCTTTAATACTGTTGTTTCTTCTCTCTTTTTTTCTCCCTTTTAGGTCTTTCATTATTTTATATATTTTACTCATTTCTCCTCTCTCTGCTGTTTTCTGTACGTCAGTTATTTGATCATAGTATTCATTTTTATCTTTTATCTCTCCTTGCCTTTCTTATATCTCTATTAAATGTTCTATATTTTACTTAAATTTTTTTCTTTAATTCTTTCTGATCTTGTAATTATCATGGTGTCATACTCTTTCTCTTTTGCCATGATTAGTTCCAATGTTTCATCTGTTAAACATTGCTTTCTTCTTGTGATTTTTTCCTTCTTTAACACTTCTTCGCCTACTCCTTTAATTGTTTTTTGTATTTTTTCTTTATCTTTTCAATCTGTTCCTTTTTTATTCCCACCTTCATCCTTTCTCACCTCCTCATGTACGTTATCTTTCAATGCATTGAATGTGCTCTTCAATTCTATATTAGATGTGTTTTTGATTTCTTGCCTCTTCAGCTTTTCAAGATCTATATTTCACTTTCCATTGAGTTTGTTTGTTCACTTCACATCTTACCAAATGATCACTATTTGCATCTGCTCCCCTCATCACTCTTACATCTAACATCGAGCTTTTGAATTCTCTAATTGATTCTTTGTCCTTCCATCTGGTGAGTTTCATGTCGTTTTGTGTATCAATATGTATGAAATTGTCGAACCTCCTATCATCATTTTATTGTTCAGACAGAATTCTATTAATAATCTGCTATTCTCATTTCTTGTCCCACATCCTTGCTTGCCCATAATTGTTTCCAAACCATCATTTTCATTTCCTACTTTTGTATTCATGTCATCCTATCCCATTTAATAGCGATACCTTTATCTATAAATTTCAGGTTTAGAATAATACCATTTATTCAGATGTTTTCTCACAAGCATCATTGTCAAATATTTTTCTGTATTTGGTTTCTTAAACTCATAAAGTTTAAGTAATTTATAATCTCTTGCTAAAAATGTACATATAAATGCATATGAGAAGCCTGCACCCGATATTTTGTGGCCCACACCCACCTGTACCCAGTCTGTTATTTACTTTCCTGTTTTTGGGCCCATCTTTAGGTGAATCATGATATATTCAATTTTTCACCTATTTTGTTTACGTTTTAAAATATGACATAAATTGACTTTTACGATGACTTGATTACTTTTAAAATTATGCACATAAATGAAATAGATATTCAAATTATTTAATTTTGTAATCACTGATATGATGGAATTTTTAAAATTGTAAATTACTAATCACATTGAAAAATGTCTTCAAATTTTTTCTTATGAATTTGTTTTTCTCTGACTAAGAGAAATTTTTACAATAATAAAGTTTCTTTGAATCTTGGTACTGCAGGGTGCCAAATGATTAATATATATTTTTAGAAAGTTTTACAGTTTGTGGGAACATTATTTCGGGAGTTTTACAGCACTGAAGAATACTATTTTCTACATCAATTTTCTAATATATATATATATATATATATATATATATATATATATATATATATATATATATATATATATATATATATATATATATATATATATATATATATATATATATATATATATATATATATATATATATATATATAATCACTTTTTTTTTTTTTTTTTTTACAAAAAAACAGAACTTGTGATTCTTAATGATGACACAGTGTCTTTTCGTATATCATATTCTGAAGTCTTTACTCGTTTTGCATCATTTTTCTTGAGCTACTTATTTTCCATAAAGCTTAAATGTATGAGCTCGCTAATTCTTGTTAACTCTTTTACATACTGTGTCATTTTGCTTTAATAATATGATTCTGCAATCTAATATTTATAAAAATTATTCAACCCTCCTTTGCATATGGTCAGACAGACCAACGGGCTTACTTGTACTCGTGCATGGCTCTTACGATAGTAATAAATAGTAAGTCATATGTACAATGATGGAAATAGATATTACATATTAAAAAATTGTAGCATTTTTTTCATTTTCCAGCATATGAATTAATTACTGCCTAGTTTATGGCTTTAAATCGATGCCATTTCAAATAGATAGTATTTGATACCGCTTTCTATGAAAATTAAATGTTTGCTTGTTAAATACCGGTATATTGATTTTCTTTATTTTCTTCAAGGATTTGTTTGCCATAGAGTAGATCAACTTGGGACTGGATGCTGTAATAAAGAATCGGAAACGACGCAAAAATATGCTTGTGATACGTGCAACAAGCATGGATGCTGTGCTATATATGAATACTGTGTTTCTTGTTGCCTTCACCCTGATAAGGTATTTAATTATCACATATGTTTGCAATATTTTAGCCTGATTCGTTAACATTCACATTTTAAATTATAGACACTAAATAATTTGTTTGAATTTGCCTTTTCAATTTAATAAACACGAGGTGTTATCCAAAATATCGGAGAATTTGAATATACCGCCCAAACTAATAGGAGTTCGATCTTCCGCCGTTAGGTGTCACTTGGATTGTCTTTGATCTTTTAGTTTGTCAATTGGCGGCGTGATAGGTACACGTTTCTCCTAGTTTCTGCTGTTTTAATTACACCTTGTTCTGTTTCGAAATTGCTGATATTAGGAAGCAAAGGAATTTTATTAAATTTTGTTTGAAGCTCAATAAATGTGCTACTGAAACACACCGAATGCCAAAGGAAGCTTTTGATGAGAGAGCTTTAAGCCAAGCAAGAACATCTGAGTGGTTTAAACGTTTAAAAGATGACCGAGAGTCTGTAGAAGACGACAAATATTCGGGTCGACCGTCATCATGCATAATGCCGAGAACTATCGCGAAAGTGCGTGAAGTGATCCTTGAAAACAGACGGCAGACAATTCACGATGTTTATAATTGTGTTGGAATGTCATACAAGACATGTCAGCGCATTTTAACGGATCAACATGAAATGTATTGAAGCAAAGTTTGTTCCTCATCTTCTGAACGTTGATCAACAAGACTATTGTGTCTAGATGTGCACATAGCTGCAAGGGAAAGTTCGAGATGACCCTAACTTCATGTTCAGTTATATCTGCCGATGAAACATGGAAGTATGATTATGACCTTGAAACGAAGCAATAGTTATCTCAGTGGAAGTCGTCAAACTCTCCACGGCCGAACATCAAGTCAAAGCTGTTTTTTTGATATTCGGGGAATTGTGTATAAGAGGTTTGTTCCATCTGGTCAGTGTCAATGGAATGTTTTACTGCAACGTTTTGAGCTGTCTAAGGGAAAATGTTAGCTGCAAACAGCCTGAGATGTGGAAGGAAAAAACCTAGTTGTTTCAGTATGAAAATGAGCCTTCACTCACTTATTGTTGAGGGGCTTCATGACAAAAAACATAACTATTCTCCACCCACCTTACTCGACTAACCTTACTCCCTGCGACTTCTGGTTCTTCCCTAAAATGAAACTGATTGAAAGGGCACTGTTTTAACACCATTGAAGAAATCCACGGAATCGAAACAGGTGTTGGACACGCTTCAGCCATCGAACTTCCAAGAGTGCTTCCAAAAATGAAAAAAATCGCTGGAATCGTTGTATACAAGCCCAAGGAGACCATTTTGACAGAGAATTTAGAATGTGAGGTTGGTTTTCTTATTCTAAAATGGAAACTCTTGAATATTTGGGGTAGAACTTTGTATGTTTTTGGTGAAGAAAAGATTTGGCCTACAGGACACCCACCACTTGAGAAAATAAATTTGAAAAGGTCAAAGCATTCCTTGTTCTAACAACATTGCATTTGAAATAATTTAAGTCAAAGCAAACCAAAGAAATTAGAGTGTAATAATTGTACATTGAAAGGAGGATCTGTGTATATTTTGGTCTTGTTTGTAGTGATGTTTAAGAGTATTGAGATTAGTAATACTAAACTGTAAATTACATAAATCTGCAAAATAATTTTTTGTTTCTGTCCTAGTAAATGAGTTTGGAGATCAAAAGAATTGAATTTCACAAGGTTGAAACGACCCCACTGAGAAATTCTATCCAGATCAGCAAGAATGAAATCAGAAAGATGAAGACGAGAGGCAACTCTAGATGCAAAAAAGGGAGCAGATTTGAAATGAGTAGAAGAATGGAGAGTCGAATCATCGGCATATGAATGGATAGGGTTAGATGATCAGCTGAGAAAATCATTTATGAAAAGTAGGAATAGAGTAGAAGACAAAACAGAACCCTGAGAAATACCACTATTGACAGGAAATGAAGTACAGTAGTTGAAATGGAATGATTAGAAAGAAATCTAGACAGAAGTAAGCAAAGAGAAGAAACCCAAAGAAGGGAGCTTGGAAAGCAGTGACGCATGCCGTATCCGGTCAAATGCCTTAGATATGTCAAGGGCCACCACACAAGTCTCCCCATGGCCCCTAAGGTCAGAAAACCATAAATCTATGAGATAGGAAAGTATATCACATCAGTACACCTCGGACGTCGAAAGCCATACTGATTATCAGAAAGAAGGGAATGGGATTGAAGATGATGTAAGAAATGAGAGTTGATAATGGTTTCAAAGATCTTAGACAGAATATAAGTGAGAACTAGGGCGATAGTAGAAGAATCAGAGTGGATACCTTTCTTTGGAAAAGGCTGGACCAATACGCGTTTCCAATATTGAGTGAAAGTAATAGTATTGAGGCATAGAGAGAAAAGTTGAACGAGGGACTGAGCCAGCTTAGAAGTACACTCCCTTAAAACTAGAGGAGGAATGCCACCGGGGCCGCTTTCCTTTCTAACGTTTATAGATTTCAGAAACCCATGAACATGATCAAATGTAATCATAGGTAAAGGCATGGGGCATCTGAAAGGAGAAGTAGTAGGAGGTGGATTGCCGGAGTCTTCAGGGTTGAATTAGCGGAGCACAAGAGACCTTTTCATTTGGAATGTTAGTAACCAAAATTTTATGCATCCGCAACATCCGCATTTAATAATTGCGGATGTCACATCACTATATATATATATATATATATATATATATATATATATATATATATATATATATATATATATATATATATATATATATATATATATATATATATATATATATATATATATATATATATATATATATATATATATATATATATATATATATATATATATATATATATATATATATATATATATATATATATATATATATATATATATATATATATATATATATATATATATATATATATATATATATATATATATATATTCAAGGTTAGCAATAAAGGTAAATGTAAATGAACTAAGTAAAGTTTCTTCATATTGTTGATTTAATTCATTGTTTATTTGCAGAAACTACTACTGAAGCGTGTTTTAGGACAGGTAGGAGATAATAGCCCGCTTTACGCCTCTGTGTCGGACCATTTTGAGTTATGTCTCGTGAGGTGCAGAACTTCAAGTCAGTCTGTGCAGCATGAGACCCTTTACAGAGACCCAAAAGCAAAACATTGCTATGGAGAAGTACCTCCTCCTATTGTCAACAATGAAGCTTGACCCCTCCTCATTTTTTTTAATTTAATTTTATGAAAGGTCAGCAGGCTTTTTCTTTGTGCCTTTATTCTGGTCGAACCCATTTAAAAAACCATTTAATGTTATGGTTTCAAGTTTTAACATTTTAGGGGGTTAAGATGTAAATTTATGGAAAGCGTTTTCCTTTATTTAGCTTCTTATACAAGTGTATCTGGTCGTCTCTCCTCATATATACTTTCTAGACCATTTTGTATTACTGTAGATGAGCCGCAACGTTAATAATTTGGTCAGTTTGTATGTGAGGAGTTTAGTTAGGAAGAAAAAGATGAAAATTTACAGAAGAGGAAGATTGAAAATTGTTAGATTTTAAAATTAAGTCAAGATTTTTCTTTTCTTATTAGGTTTTAAATTTAGTTTTAAATTTTTTATTTTTTTTTATAAAGCTTATAAAAATAAAGACTTATGAGATTGAAAGCTTATTAATATTCTTCGTTGTTTTTAAATCTTCAGAAAAAAGAAACTAAATTCTTAATTAATTCGATCTTCGTGTTTAGAATGACCAGAGTAAAATTGTGTAATATGATTTGCGATGATTTTCAACCAATATTGAAAAGTAGCTTTCATATTTGTTTTAGGTTAAATAACGATAGTTTAAAACATTTTCATTTTTATTTACTCAGTTAAAGAAATCATTTTCACATTGTTCATAGTCACGTAAGGAATAAATGTTAATGTTTTGTAAATATACACTTAAAAAATAATAATTATTATTATTTTGCTAAAAAGATTTCAACATTTGTAAGAGGATACAGGAAAAGGAAGCGTTTAAATGGTATTCGAGAAAATTGAATTTTACTGTCGGGATTGGGAAGAAAATTTATAGGAATTATAAATTATTTTGTCATTTCAATTTGGGTAGTATGTGGAAATGTATGTTGAACAGAAACAAAATGGAGTTGCACAAATTAGTTATAGAGCAAGAACTCAGTGATGTAATGGCTTACGTATATGAAATCTGTTCTATGAGGAATAATTTGATGGTTAAATGAAAAGTGGTACAAGTGAAATTAAAAACTTTTAAATTAATATCGTGTATAATTGATAATCTGAATGCTTGTCATTTATTGGAGATTAGTAACTAGAAAATATTTTTGTATAACAAAATTTGGATAATTGAAGTTTTATTATTGGAACATTAATATTTTCTGTGATAATATGAGAAGCAAAGTAATGGAAAATTTAAAATTTCATAATTGTATTTGAATAAGAGCAGAAATTAATAATTAAGTCAGTCATTGGTCACAGTATTGTACTTATCAATATTCTTGTTATAATTTTTTTAATGTTCATCATAACGTCTTTATAAGGCTTTCCTGATGATTCTTCAAAAATAAAGATAAAATGTAGGTATTTTACTGTATTTTTATGGGTATCAAGCCAGATATGCTGTATGAGAGGTGTATATTAGTGGGATGTAAAGAAACATATTTTTCGAATGTTAAACATTTGAAAGAAGTTAAAAATGTTTTGTTGGAAGGAGGTAAGTGGTGTAGAATGATATGAAGGTGAACTGGTTTGGAAAACCTAATTTAGAGTGAAAGAGATTTTCTTTTTAAGTGTAATGGTAAGGTAGGTAAAAGACTTCAAAGTATGAAGTTACAGTTAGGTATGGATCTAGGTAAAAATAACATGCAATTTATTGAAGTAAACTTTGAAAAGATCTTATGAGAAGAATTTAAGATGCCTACTTTAGAGGTAAATATTTTGAGGAAAATTTGAATTTCTACATACCTGGAGAAAAGAAATGTAGCCACAGTAGGGATGAAAGATGACCAAGAATTTATACAAAAGAGAAATTGGAGACAGACAAGCTGGGTACGAGAGAATGATGGAAGGTGGTGTGATCATTTTACAAATTAGTTATGTAATTATGTAAGTTCTTATTTTTATTCATGGAAACGTCGAGGTTCAAGGTACTTATATAGGTATTGCCTGCTTATATATTTAAAGCCTCGTAATGTTGGTAGGGAAAAGTATTTCCCATATTTATTTAATTTTTAATGTTGGAAAATATATTTATTATTATTATTATTATTATTATTATTATTATTATTATTAGCTTAATGTTGATACTTTAAATATTCTTATTAAGTTATAAAATTATGTAAATTCTTAAAAGAATATATATATATATATATATATAATATATATATATATATATATATATATATATATATATATATATATATATATATATATATATATATATATATATATATATATATATATATATATATATATATATATATATATATATATAAAGATGGTGCTGGGGGTGTTTTTTGACCTTGAAAAGGTCTGGTATCCTTTTATAACTACGCTTTTTTCTCTGGGGGCAGCTACCTCCATTCACCCAGCGCATCCTATTCGACAGATCCTTCCAAAGTCCGTTGCTCTTCGGTGTTGTCTCGTCATTTTGTATTGAATGAGGGGTGTTCCACAGGGTAGTGCCCGTAGCGTCGTATTGTTTTCCCTTATCTTTAATGACGTGGTCACTCATATCCCAAAGAATATCAAGTTCTCCCTGTATGTTAGCGATCTGGCTTTATACATGACTGGAATGAGTGTGCTACATCTTGAACGTCAGCTCCTTCTGGCCATTCAGAGTGTGTCCAAATGGAGTGACTCTCACGGCTTTCACTTCTCTATTTCAAAAACCAAGGTCGTACTCTCTGCGAGATCAGGTAAGAGAGGATTTTGTCACCTTCATCCTTGGTGTTATATGGTTCTCCTATCCGGTTGACTCACAGATACTATTTCATGGTTTCATCCTTGATGAGAACCTTACAAATTCTCTTCAGAGATGTCTTAAGACAACTTGTCATAGTGCTCTTGATTTGTTACACTATCTCACCTCAAAGACCTGGGGTACCGTCCCAAATCGCTTCTACGCCAGTATTATTCCCTCATCCGAGCAAAGTTGCATTATGGCTGCATAATCGACGGCCAGGCCTCTCCCAATTGACTTCATCTACTGGATCTAGTCCAAAATAAGGCGATTCAAATAGTTACCGGAGCATTCCGCTTATCACCTAATGTGAGCTTCGAAATAGAAGCTAATGTAATGCCGCTCTCTCAACGACGAGAGCGTTCGATGTACTCGTTACCTCGGATTCCAGACTCCTGAACCATCTGCGCTGACTCCCATTTTACAAGAAGTTACACTGAATCCTTCTTACTGGCTGTTTGCAGGCACGGTGTACAGCATTCTCAGCTTCTTGAGCATCCCCTTTCAAAAGGTGCTCTCCTTTACTTACGAAATCAATCATTCCCCTGGACGTTTCATACTCCTTCCATATGTTTGACTCTATCCTTACTTTCCAAATCTAGCCTACCTTCAGCCTTCCTATTTCATTCGGTAATTCACAGTGGATTACTACTGATATATTTAGTTTTCTTAGTGCAACAGTTTCTCCGCCGTCTTCACTCTTGCAAAAATACTGATCACTCTCTGCGAGTGGTTATCGTCTCACGGTGCAACCGTCAACGGGAGGTTGTCCTTGCACGTCTCAGCATTGACCACACTAACCTTACGCACAGCTACATGTCTCGAGATCATCCTCCCTCTTGTCAGTTCTGCCATCAACATACATCGCAATCGGTTCAGAACATTCTGGTTGATTGCACACAGCTGTGATCCCTCCGTCTTCGCCACTTTTCTACACATCGATTCATATTACCCTCTGATAAATTACACCAAATCCTTGCCGACTCTTAGGTCTTCAACAAGGTCTTTTCGCTTTTCTTTAGGAACTATTCAATGCCATCTAAATAAACGTTCAGTAACAGTATATCTCTTTATAGTTAGGACCCATCTATAGCGTTGGATGTTCCTTTCTAGTGTGCCTACCACCCTTGTGTGCAGTGGTGGTTCTGTACACTCATTCAGTTAAAAAAAAAAAAAAAAAAAAATATATATATATATATATATATATATATATATATATATATATATATATATATATATATATATATATATATATATATATATATATATATATATATATATATATATATATATATATATATATATATATATATATATCCTAATTATTTTTTTTTTAAAAATTAAATTGAGTTTCAAATATGATAGTAACAAAACAAAAAAAAATGACCAATAGTAATTTAGATTCTGGTAATTTTGAAAATTTATTTCCTTTGTATGGAAAACTTGGTGAATGTACTTTAGAAGTATTTTTGAGTTTTCGTCAAGGTAAAATAAACTAATTAAGAAAATTAAAAATTATTCGTCAAACAAAATTTTTATGCTAATCACTACCACTCTTGATTGAGACTAGTAAAGGAGTAAAAAATCACCAATCTCTTCAGCGGACGAAGGGTTGTAGATGTTTTCTGTAAAGATAGAAATTTTCTAGAATAAAGTTACAAGTCAAATTTATAAATAGTAAAAAAAAAAATAAGAAAAAAAAATTCAGAGAAGAGTACTAAAAAAACCATTTCTCTTCGACCGAAAATACAGTGTGCATATTTTTTTTTTTTTTTTTTTTTTTTTTTTTTTTATTATTATTTTTGAATTTTTAAAATTTATAATTACATGGAACTATGTCTGCTAATATCTCCCCCACTAAAAGAGTGAAAACCCCACCTGGGAGTTTAAATAAAGTTGAAGGACTTGCACTGAAACCAACGAACCGAAAAACATGATTTTTTAGAGCACTTCAGGAGAGGGACTTTTAAAAGCAGATAGCGAAATAGGCTCGTCCCTTCCTGGGAGAAGATAAAGATATATATATATATATATATATATATATATATATATATATATATATATATATATATATATATATATATATATATATATATATATATATATATATATATATATATATATATATATATATATATATATATATATATATATATATATATATATATATATATATATATATATATAATATATAAAAAAAAAAAAAAAAAAAAAAAAAAAAAAAATATTATTATTATTATTATTATTATTATTATTATTATTATGATTATTATTATTATTGATTAGGCGACTCATGTTCTCAAATAAAGTTTCGTCTCAGAAAGACGAAACTCTCCTTTTGTACTAATCCAGATAATAATTTTGTCATGTTGCAAACGCATGTGTCCGCCGCATTAGGTAATAATAAAGGCATATTTGAAGAGATTATTATTATTATTATTATTATTATTATTTTATTAAAGAAAGTTTGCATGTTCAAATGTCTTTTAATATATTTGTTTGTTTTTAATTTTTATTTCCTGTCAAATTCAACCAATGTTTAAGGACTCCAAATTTTGACCTTGTACTTGGAGTGTAGTTAATCGCTATGATTTATTTATTTATTTATTTATTTTTATATTTTCTACTAAATAATAATTGCAAAGAGTTGACTAAGGTTTGTCTTGAATAGATTCCTTGTGTCATTTAATATTTGTATGTGTATGTCTGTCTGTTCTTTCAATACTGTTACTTCTGTTTTAAGTTTTTATACTTCTCAAAAATTATAGTTTTGTAATAAGACTAGCCAAAAATAAAAGCTAAGAAAATGGTGACAGTATGATGCCATATTGGCACTTGAAGTCTGTCCTAGTCATACTCTAACCCTACTTGCCATTCCTTTTGAATACCCTCATAGATAAATGGCTATATTTTAAATTGCTTAATTAAAGTTTTAAAAAAATTGAATTGTAAAAAAATATATTAAATTAAAATTGTATTTAAAAACGTTTTCCTTTTTATATTTTATAAAATTTTATTTATATAAAAATATTTAAAATATTTATTATTTATGTTCAAAAGAAATTTTATATTATATATATATATATATTATATATATATATATATATATATATATATATATATATATATATATATATATATATATATATATATATATATATATATATATATATATATATATATATATATATATATATATATATATATATATATATATATATATATATATATATATATATATATATATATATATATATATATATTATACACAAATAGCATTTTATACAAATTCTTTTTTAAATAAAGCTGAAACTATTTTTTTATTTATTTTTGGCCTTTGATAATAAAAGAAGGACAGATTTTGATATGTTTTTCCTGGTTAAAGGTTCAGAGAGTGAACACATTTTTCAACAGTATTATTTTAAAATGTTTTTATATATATTATTAAACATGAACTTTATCAAAAAGAATTCTTTTCAGTGTCTATTAAATGTTTTTGAATGAAAACTTGAAATAATTTATTCAAAAGCTTTGACTGTTTCTTCTCTCATAATTTATGTTTCAGTTTCTGTTCTTCGCTAAAAGTTATTGTTCTTCTCTATCACTGTTCAAGCTTGATAAATTTAAAATTGCGCAATTATTTTCATCTTTTATCTGTTAAATACTATAAAAGTTTGACTATCAATTTACTTGTTAAGACTTTGACTGCTATGCATCAAATTGCTGCTTTGTATGTCGGTGTTCCTTTGTGTGTGTGTGTTTTCTTTGAGATTAATAATCTGGACATAATTTTCTTGTTTATTTTAAAGATAACGAAATCGTTCAACTATACAAACCTACTTAAATTTCTCCCAGTGATTATTTGTCATTACTTCAAAGCTTGAAAGGGAAATACTGCATTTTAAAGCTGAAATTTCCTACTTTTTTTTTTTTTTTTTTTGACTTCCAGAAGATAAAATTAAAGAGAGATATTAAGTTTTAAAAATTCTTATGGAATTTGGAATCGGTCATAATCAATAATTTTTCAATTTTCACTAAATTATTGACAAGGCAACAAACTCCTTTAGCCTTTAGATTTTTACTATAAAAGACGAAATGAGTTTGAAAGTTTTTCACACTCATTTATTCTGCTGAACTTGCATAAAATTATATATAATATAAATTGAAATTTTAATTCTATCATTATTTCCTGCAAAACTACAGTTGTAATAAATGGTTAAAGAATAGTATATACCCAGAAAGGACACAGGAAGCGTCGAATAAGATATAAGTATTTAAAATAAAAGATTAAAAGCTAATAGAAATTAAAACTATTTTAACCTAGATCTTATATTATTCTTTATGTTTAGTAATTTTTTTGTAATAGAATCTTTATAGAACCAACTTAAATGTCAACCTAGAAAATGAATTTTTTTTTTCAAACTGTATTACCGTGACTTATACTACTAGCTAATTTAATTAATGGAAAACTAGGTATAGGTCATCAATATATATAATCTTATTCAAAAGGGTTATTATTGTTGATTTCTTCCACATATAGATTATTTATACTATCAAAGTAAGAAGAACTTTACTGTGGAAAATGGGTCAATAATCTACGACATAATAATTTCTTCCCTAGGTTGGAAATTTTGTAGTAATTGTTCCACTTCACTAAAAATAAATCCAACTATAAAAATTAAAATTATACTATAAAAATTAAAAATATAGTACGATATATAAATAAAATAATTAAATTTTTATCTAGTGATTATGGAAGAATGTCTTTTATCTTATCCAAATATTAACCAAAAGAATACGTCTTAGATTTATTATATAATGACTATTCTCTTTTAGATTAGTGTATAATATTTGCTTACAAATTAGATTTATTACTTATTCATATTCTCTTGTTTGATTCTTCTATTTCAAATTTTTTGTGATCTGTTTTATCAATACATGGATATTTACATATCCAGAGGTCAAAAGCTATTATTATTATTATTATTATTATTATTATTATTATTATTATTATTATTCAAATTTTCAGCAGCAAATCGACAAGAACTTATGTAACACAATAGGTCAAATAAAGTAATGTTATTGGCTTATGTTTATTATGTAACAAAATCAATTAATTTTAAAGTACAATATAAAAAGGAGTTATAAATTTCTAAACTGTGATACACACACGCACACAAGTTCATCCATATTCACACACACACACGATAAATAGCCACAACATATCACATATTTGTTACCTATTTACAAAAAATGTTTCTTGTAAAAAAAAAATTTTTTTTAAGACAAGAAAGAGTATGGCAAAAAGACAAGACAAATTTTAATTTAGGATTTTTCATTTTTGAAGTAATCACTGTTGATGAAAATTTATAAAACCAAACAATAACTTTAAAAACTATTATTGTATTTTATTTCAATAAATAATAATAATAAATTTATGTTAACTCTTTATGAATGTACTTGGTATTTATTGTATATACAGAATTCTTTAAAATATAAAACATGGAAACATGTTCGAAAATTACTCTTTTTAAGATTAATCTTTGGTATTGGCTGAAAACCAGGATGCTTTTTAAGCTTTCCCAAAACTTAATATCTAAAATTGATCCTATATGATAAGAATTTGAAACTAGGTCCTTTATTATAAGGGTTTGAATCTTAATGTTACGTTTGGATAACACGAGGACTTTTTTTGAAAAGTTTTCCCTCCTTTCTGCATTAATTTCAATAATATGTAAGATGCATGAACTATGTTTGGAAGTTTGAAATGTTCTTTATCAGGGATTATTACTTTTCCACCTATGCATCATTCATATCCACACGTACTCACACTCCAATGTCAGATAAGTTGTTGCATCCTGACGACGAAGAATGTAAGCATCTTCCCTGCACCAGTGACACACATCCGCAAGAACATCCGCAACTCCAGTGGTAACGGTGCCCTTTCAGGTGCTTTTTCAGTTTAATGAAAAGGGAAAGTCTTAAAGTGGAAGATAGAGCTGTTTGGTGGGGGAAGTAAAATTTTGTGAAATTTGAGATTTTACATAGAATACTGCATTTGTCGACTTTTATGTGGGCGAGTACTATCATGGTGGAGTATTGTGCCTTTGCCAGAATATACCTGCAACAATTGTGCACAGAGTTTCTCCAGAGTGTTCACAATTTCACAGATCTGTCAAAGATGGCGACAGTTTGGTGGTGGTCGCAAATTTCTGTGTACTATATGCGTCACAGTCCCTAAAAATGGTCAGCAACGTTGAATTTTTTCGTGGTAGGGCAGCCTTTAGGCCTGTTTCACAGAGTGTCATATTTTTTCAGGTTCATAATTATGGGCAAAAAACTCGTAACCAGTGACAATCCAGCGGAGAAATGCATCCGAGCATATCAAGCCTGAAATTCCTCGTAAATCTGCTTTCTGTTATGTTTCATTTCAGAATCATGGAAAATATGACGGACTTGCTCAAGAGAAATCCTAACCTGTATGGTGAAGTATTTCGAATCGACGGAAAATGTCATGATATGCATTTGCTGCTATTATGATCTGCTGTCCTGAACATGCAGGCTCGTCGTGGCTGATTGTCGCCTTTAGATTCTTTGCCTATCTCCTGACAGTATTTATCCATGCAGGCATCATCATCATCATAGACTGCATTCATTCTTCGACGAATATCGACGGGCGCACAATCCTTCGCAGTGAGAAATTCGATAACAGCGCTGTTTTTTAATCGCCCTTCCATGTACGTCGTCATCTTCACACAATCCTTTTCATGAGCAAAGTTGCCAGCAAACATTGCTTGGTATCTCGATAGACAATGACTCGAGTATTTTTCTCTTACCAATTTCAGGTGTCTCGGGGTGGTGTTGCCAACTTATAGGTTTGGAGGCTTAACTTTTCAAAACGCCATCGTATGTGTTTATATACTACTGTGGGATTGTTACAATAAAGTAATCGAAAACATTTGGTTTAATAGCTAAATACCAATTAAAAGTATATAATTTTTCCACAAAATTTGTTTTATTATAGTTTAAAATTTTTATGCCCATCCCCCCCAAAAAGATCAAATAAACATATGTTGAATATATATATACACATTTTTTTATATGTACAGCCTAAATACAAATTATATGTACTGTTAAGTACTAGATATTACGTTATATTACTGTAAAAATAAATTCAATGAGCAAATCAATAATAGTAAAAAGAAACCTTATCCATGTTACCTGCTTCCATTATTCACACATTATGAAAGTTGACTAGAATTTCCTAATGGAATACTTTCAACTTTCCTTCAATTCATAAAAACCTTCCAGTCTGTCAATCTTAATATTGTGTCATGCCGTACTTGAACTATATTATTCACTTGTGTAGAATCCTGATAATATTCATATATACAATTATCTAGTGTCAGGATAATACAGAAGTAATTATACCCAGGTAGATATTTTGTTCTTTTTAACTCTTTTATATTTATATGTTAATTATTATACCATTCTACTGGTGTTATTCAAAACCTTTTTTTGTGTGTAATTGATAAACTCTGAAAACGAAAACAAATAAAAATTGATTCAGATTTACTAAATTCCCAATAGTTTATTCCATTTGATATAAAGAATCGTTACTCTGAATGGAGGTCATCTTAATATTAGCAACATTTCCATAAATAGTATATTTATTCATCATCTCTCTTTTATTAGGTCTAAACAATACAAGATTCAAATCGTTTACAGAAGCTTCGGAAAAAAAATTTCTTCCCTCTTTTCAAAGATGGGCAGTGCCGAATTTAGTCATAATATATACAAATTGGCTTAAGATGTCAAAAAAATTTCAGAAATTTTAATTTTTCACACGCAATAAATTTAAATATTTTAAAATCTTTCATTAAATTAAGTATTATTTTTTAGGGTATATTACTATCTGTAAGAGAGATCAGACCTGCCAAATAATTTTCATTTTGCTTCTAACACCAAATTATCGAATAATTATATTTCTGTTATTTCTTTTTGTTACGCATCTTTGTGAGATCTTCTGGTGTAATTTTTAATAAGGGTCGGTCTTCAAGCGTCGTTATATAACTTATAACCTCACCAGGTAGGTCTTAATTAAGCACTGAAGAAGAGTCTGGATTCTTGAACATCATATTTTGTATTGTTATTAGTTGCTAAGCAGCTTGGACAGAGTTTTTTGAAAACTGAAATCTGTGAGAAATGGCCGGAATGTTTGGTTGTTGATGTGTAGGTATTGTTTTCGAAGAAATCTGCGGGTTAGATAGGCCCTGTCTTTGAAAAACATTTTTGACTCCTGGAGGGTGTAGTAACGTTGAACGGTTTCTCCTATTAGATAGAGACATGACGTGACTTTCGTAAAACACATTTCTGTCTTTTCTGTGAACCTGTCAACAATGAAAGAAAAGTAAAATTTTACAGTCTAATTATTTCAAACAAAAAAAATTAAAATAGTAATATTGACCACAATCACTTACTTTATTATGCTTAGCAAGATGATCTGATCTTGAAAATCTTTTGTCGCACATTTGACACCTGTAAGGTTTTACCCCAGAATGAGATCGTTTGTGTCTGGCTAATTCATCTGACCTAGAAAACTTCCAGGAACATCCTGCCCAATCACAGATAAAAGGCTTTTCTCCTGTATGACGCCGGTGGTGGGCCTTTAAGTGAGACGATTTAGCATACACTTTCCCACATCCTTCGTGCGAGCAAGTAAAAGCTCTTTCTTCTTCCCTTCGCTGGTCTTGTTCAGGGGAATGTGCTGCGTGAAATTCTTTCAGAACAATTTGATTGCAATAAGAGGAATATGGTATAAAATTTGGATTATGTAAAATATGACTTGGACTGTTGTCCGTAACTGCGGGATAGTTGGTTTGATATCCTTCAATTTTATTTGTGTAATCATGACCAGTTAGGAACATATTGTGAACTCCAGTGTTATTAACCACATCTGGCGTTGAAAAGTTGCAGCTATTACTAACTTTATTTTCATTCCTATCCTTATATAATTCGTCGGTGTGCTCTCGATATACATGAATTTGATCAAGTGGAGTGAAACCAAAATTAATGTCCCCATTCACAATTCCTAAGTCTGCCTCATCTAACTGAGGAATGCCAGTTGAAGGAGGTGGAAGATTTTCCAATGATGAAGAAAATTCCGAGATAGGATTAGATGCACTAACAACTGGAGTGAAAGAGAAAGTGGAGTTATTAGCTGAACCAAGTGTAGGAGAAAGAGGAACACCAGTTTTCTCTATGATATCACATTCATTAGAACTTGTATCTGAATTCTCTGAATTTGGTTGCCAATTTTCAATAATATTTTGTAGATCTTCCTCAGATGATGAGGTGATGATATCTTTCTCTAACAGTGATGAGTTTTCAAAACAAAAAAATGTCATTAGCGGACTGCTCGGGAATTGATGACACGGTGAAGCAACATTTTCGTCAAAATTACTTTCGTTATTAAATAAAGGAACATTCTGAGAATCCAGATCTTCCGACCAGATGCAACTGGGAGAAAAGAGAAGCTGATTTAATTCATCAATACTTTCTTTTACTTCACAAATATCTCTAATATCAAGTGAAATTTCATCTCCATCTTCTTCACCTGTTTAAATAAATAAAAAAAGAATATTATATATTATATTATATTATATTATATTATATTATATATTATATATATTATATATATATATATATATATATATATATATATATATATATATATATATATATATATATATATATATATATATATATATATATATATATATATATATATATATATAATATATATATATATATGATTCGGCTGTCGTCGGGAGCGGAGGTGCTTAAAACAGATGAGAAAAGAAAAGGAAGAAGCATCAGATGGAAGAGAAGAGAAGAGGGGACGATAAGAGAAGAAAAGAGAAGGAAAGTCGTAACAACCTTCACAATCTATTCTGATAATTGGAAAGATTGTTTAAAGAAGGCTTATGAATTGTATTGAAAAGAAAATTATTATCCGAAAACTTTAAAATAATAACAGATTTACTTTAAAATATGATTTTACTTATTAAAATATTTTCAAAAACACAAAATTAAATGAATCTCAATTAAATTATTTTTCAAAATCTCTGGCGGAGCAACAAAACTTTCAGATAAAATACTTTCGGCTTAGATGGAAAATTAAACATTAGTATTAATATAAAATTTAAAAAACGAGTTTGGATTAGGCGACAGTGTTGGATCATGAAGAATAGTTCTTCGCTTGGTTCTAGAGGATTGGGAACCCTTTTAACCAGTTTTTTTTATCTCTTCCCAAGTACGATTGCAGGAATTTTCGTTTCTGCAGTCGACACCACCCTGCATGATGCGGGATATGGTGTAATGTATAATAATAATAATAATAATAATAATAATAATAATAATAATAATAATAATAATAACAATAATAATATATTTCTACTCCTATGCCGATGACTCCACCCCCTTCATTACTCTTTTCATTTTGAAAGGTACCCCTTTCAACAATAGTTAATAGACGCAAGGAGGGTGGCCTTGGAGCAACTAACCTCTGATCTATCTCGCATTTCAAATTGGCGCAGAGAAAATATGGTCGTTTTCAACGACTCAAAAACTCAATTCTTCCATCTCTCCACTCGACACAATCTTCCGCACAACTATGGTATCTTCTTCGAAAACACGCAACTCAAACCTTCACCTCTCCTTAATATTCTTGGTGTTTCTTTTTCTTGTGATCTTTCTTGGAAAGATCCCATTATTTCTCTTTCTAAACAAGCTTCAAAGAGGTTGGGTGTTCTGAGGCGACTACAGCATTTCTTCAATCCACCCCAGTTGCTTGCTCTGTATAGGGGTGTTGTTCGCCCCTGTATGGAGTATGCTTCACATATCTGGGGTGGTTCCACACATACAGCTCTCCTGGAAAAGGTGGAGTCTAGGACTTTTCGCCTTATCAACTCTCCTGCTCTCACTAATTCTCTCCAATCTCTTTCTGCCAGTCGAATTGTTTTGTCACTCTCTCCATACTATCACTATTACAATGGACACTGCTCTTCTGAACTATCTCGTCGCATACCTCCTCCATTGAGAAGGGCTCGTGCGACTCGTCTTTCTACACAGTCTCATCCTTTCTCTGTCCAACTCTCTGACCCCAGACTTAACTGCTATGCTCAATCTTACATGTACTCTACTGGTAAAGTCTGGAACACACTTCCTTCATCTATTTTTTCAACTTCCTATAACTTACACACCTTCAAACGCCGTGTATCAGGTCATGTCGGCCTTTAATTTGACCATGTTCCCGACTTTCCCCCTAACTCTGGTGGAATTTTAGTAGGCCTCTGGCCTTTGAACACCAGAGGTGAAATAATATATATATATATATATATATATATATATATATATATATATATATATATATATATATATATATATATATATATATATATATATATATATATATATATATATATATATATATATATATATATATATATATATATATATATACTGAAGAGCAAAATTAACGTACCACTGGAATAATAAACTTCAATAGGAGGATACTGAAACATAAAGAAATGGAATTTATGAAAATTCTTTTCCATTTTAATTTATTCCCAAAGTTCCAAGTGGAAAAAAGTATTAACGAGTTTCTCGCTAATATCTTTAGACCTGCTCATCATTTTCCTACTGTTCCTAAACAAAAAATATATCTGAAACTTCCGTTTATAGGATCACTCACATCACAACTTAACAAAAATATTCCTACTATACTTGAAACTACATTCCCCCAGTGGCAGTTTATTCTTATAAATTTTAACTCTCTCTCAATTCACACTTTCTTCAGACATAAGGAATCTATCCCAATGCTTCTCAAATCCTCATTAATTTACTTATTTAAGTGTGCCAGCTGTAATGGGGCGTATGTAGGCCAAACTGGTCTACAATTAAAAGTGAGGATTGATAACCATAGAGGAATTTCCTTTAGAACTGACCTTCCTCTTTCTTCTCCTGAGCACTCTACCATAAGAGACCATGGAGATACCCATCCTTTTTCTTCTTCCGATTTCTCTATACTCTGACATTCGTGTTCTCTTGTTGATCGTAGGATTTTGGACTATTTATATATAGAAACTCATTCCCCATCCTTAAATGATCAAGCTACTTCTACTCTTCTTTTCACACAATGATGAAGTCCTTTTTCCCAAAATAGTCCAGACTTTTTAATATTTCTTGGTGTTGCAAAAGTTCGACTTTTGTCTTGGTTTTTGTTTATGTTATTTTTATTTCAATATTATTCTTATATTTTTATTATTTTATTGCCATTATTATTATTATTTTAGTATTTTATATATAGTTAATGAATTTATATTTGGTTTATATTTTAAATTAGAAAATTTTTAGAGCTTAGATTGTGCTGAAGACGGACCGCGTTAAGGTTTGAAACGTTCACAATATAATAAATGATATGTGGAAACCCTTGGTGTTGGCTTTAACCTTTCTGATAGTATATATATATATATATATATATATATATATATATATATATATATATATATATATATATATATATATATATATATATATATATATATATATATATATATATATATATATATATATATATATATATATATATATATATATGGGGAGGGAAATAGCTCTCCCCAAGTGATGAGATTATCCCCCCATTGGGTATATGGAATGTTAAGGGTATTTCCACATCTCATCCAGGTACCCAATGGTTAGCTCCCTTTCGTGTTCATCTCCACCTTCTTCTACACGGAGTAGGCTCTCCTTAACACATATAACACATAACACTATTACAAACACACATCCTTTAAAAAAAAAAAAAAAAAAAAAAGCAAATTAATAATGGCGTCAATAACAGTAGCCTCGGAGAAGCCCCAGGGGACGGCTTCCAAAAAATAGCCCTCATCCACCCATTCCCTTGTCGCCACTTGGGAGTTGATGCCACCAAGACTCTGCAGCTGGCTTGTCCTGATGCATGGTCTATTTTTTTTCATTAATTTCTGCAACATTCGCGGTCTGCACTATAATTTCCACTTTGTTGAACATCTCCTCTCCTCTTCTAGACCTCACCTCTTGTTCTTGACCGAAACTTAGATGTTTGAGCTTTCTGATAGCAAACCCTATTCTGTTTCCTCCTACTGTCCCAATCCTCAATATTCAGCCAAAGGCGGATGTTGTGCATACGTGCGCAACGATGTCGTTTGTTCTCGTGTCTTTAATTTGTAGTCTTCCGAATTTTCCACCTTATGGCTCAGGCTCTCTTGCCATTCTACGACTAAATTCATTTGTTCTGTTTATTTATCTCCTAATTCTACTGACTATCCTAAATTCTTCGATTATTTAAACTCCAAAATAGAGCACATTCTCTCTTCTTCTCCTTTCCCTGAAATCATCATATTGGGAGATTTTAGTGTTCTCCATCGCCAATGGCTTTCTTCTAGTTCTCATGATACAGCTGGTGAACATGCTTCTATTTCGCTATCTATCCAAAACGACCTTGAGCAGTTGGTGCAGCTTCCTATTTGTATTCCTGATCGTCTTGGAGATGAACCCAACATTCTAGACCTTTTCCTAACTTCTAATCCTTCCTTATACTTATTTCCTCCTCTTGGTTTCTCCGATTGCCTTCTTATCTCTGTATCCTCTTCTATCTCTTCAAGTCATCCTTTCAATTGAAAGGAAATGTTTGTAGCATTTCGATACCGCAATGATTATTGTTTCCGGAGGAAGGGTCTCTCGTAGTGTTCAGAACGCATTACCGCATTACCGAGGTGATTCTCTCTGGCATGGGGGCGTACATTCCATTTTCTTTCCCTTCTACTAAACTTTAAAAACCATGGTTTAACTCTAATTGTTCTGGCGCTATCCACCGCAGGGATGTTGCCTTCAGGGATTGCCATAGTCTTCAAACTCCAGAAACTCAGGCAATTTATTTTCATCCTGGAATCGTGCAAAATCTATCCTTCGTAACACTAAAAACTCTTTTCTCCGTAGAAAGTGCAATAATCATTCTGGTTCAATTTCTTCACGTTCTGGCATTTTGTAAAAAAGCAATGTCAACTCTAACTTTCCTTCTTCCTCTTTCCCTCTTCTAGTATCTTCCGACGATACAACTGCCGTCTTGCCTTCATATAAAGCTGAACTCTTCGCTCAAACTAATCTGAAGCTGGGTGATCAATGTTTGGAAGCAAGGAATAGAGCTAATAAGATGTTAGGTATAATTAATCGCAATGTAGTTTACAAGAGCAAAGAGGTTATAAGCAAGCTATATAATAGCTATGTTAGGCCAGCATTAGAGTATTGTGCACAGGTTTGGGCTCCTCATTTAAGAAAAGACATAGATATGCTGGAGAGAGTGCAACGTCGAGCAACAAGGATGATTTCTGGCTTTGAAAATAAGAGCTATGAAGAGAGGTTGAAGGAGTTAGGAATGTTCTCAGTTGAAAGGAGATTTCTCAGAGGGGATATGATACAAGTTTACAAAATATTTGCATCTGACAGTAATACAGAGATTGAAAAATACTTTATAGTGGACAGTGGAAGAGTAACTAGAGGACATGATAAGAAAATTAAAAAGAAGCCATGCCATCTCGATCTAAGAAAATACTCTTTCAGTAATAGAGTTATCAATT
>SEYY01024200.1:152500-160000 GCA_009176605.1 Armadillidium nasatum | reverse complement strand
AATAATAATAATAATAATAATAATAATAATAATAAATAATAATAATAATGATAATAATAAAATAATAGTTATAATAGTAATGAAATAATAGTAATAATAGTAATGAAATAATAATAATAATAATAATAATAATAATAATAATAATAATAATGAATAATAATGATAATAATAATAATAATAATAATAATAATAATAATAATAATAATAATAATAATAATAATAATAATAATAATAATAATAATAATAATAATAATAATAATAATAATAATAATAATAATAATAATAATAATAATAATAATAATAATAATAATAATAATAATAATAATAATAATAATAATAATAATAATAATAATAATAATAATAATAATAATAATAATAATAATAATAATAATAATAATAATAATAATAATAATAATAATAATAATAATAATAATAATAATAATAATAATAATAATAATAATAATAATAATAATAATAATAATCTAACTGACGAGGTTTTAGAGATATAAAAAGGGAGATTCAAGCGGTGCTAATTAGTGTAGAACAATTATTACAACAATATAATATTTAAAATAGCTGAAATTTTATCACGATATATATATATATATATATATATATATTATATATATATATATATATATATATATATATATATATATATATATATATATATATATATATATATATATATATATATATATATATATATATATATATATATATATATATATATATATATATATATATATATATATATATATATATATATATATATATATATATATATATATATAGAGCGGAAGCAAATTAAAAAAAAAAAAAATATACATAAATGAATACTTAAATAAATAAATAAATAAATAAATAAATAAATAAGTAAAAAAATAAATAAATAAATAAATAAAATAGGAAAAAAATATATATTAAACCTTTCATTTAGGGTTTGTCTCGAAACAAGATTGAAGCAGAGATTTTTATAAAGAAACTACCTCAGAACGGAGTTGTAGACGCGATCACTTGACAAGGGACGTTGATAGAGGTTTGGAATGTTTGCCTCGATCTTTTTGGCTTGTGTTTCACAGACTTTATGATCCTACCGTTGATCCTTTTTTTGATTCTTTGTCCTTGTTACATATATCTTCAAGCTTTAGCTCATATATATATATATATATATATATATATATATATATATATATATATATATATATATATATATATATATATATATATATATATATATATATATATATATATATATATATATATATATATATATATATATATATATATATATATATATATATATATATATATATATATATATATATATATATATATATATATATATATATATATATATATATATATATATATATATATATATATATATATATATATATATATATATATATATATATATATATATATATATATATATATATATATATATATATATATATATATATATATATATATATATATATATATATATATATATATATATATATATATATATATATATATATATATATATATATATATATATATATATATATATATATATATATATATATATATATATATATATATATATATATATATATATATATATATATATATATATATATATATATATATATATATATATATATATAATATATATATATATATATATATATATATATATATATATATATATATATATATATATATATATATATATATATATATATATAATATATATATATATATATATATATATATATATATATATAATATATATATATATATATATATATATATATATATTATATATATATATATATATATATATATATATATATATATATATATATATATATATATATATATATATATATATATATATATATATATATATATATATATATATATATATATATATATATATATATATATATATATATATATATATATATATATATATAATATATATATATATATATATATATATATATATATATATATATATATATATATATATATATATATATATATATATATATATATATATATATTATATATATATATATATATGGCGTTAGCAAAAGTCTACCTTTAGAATGCCCTTCTGAAATATTTGTCACAAAATAACATTTTAGCTTCTCTAAGGAAGAATGCCCTACTTTTATTTTCTATTTGATCATTTTAATTTATTATTATTATTATTATTATTATTATTATTATTATTATTATTATTATTATTATTATTATTATTATTATTATAACTATTGTTGTTGTTATTGTATTTATTTTCCGATTGTTCCATAAGGGCTGTTACAGACGACCACCACTCATCCTTTAAATCAACTATTAATTATGCTCTGATATTTTTTCTTATCTTCATAATTTTTTTCCTATTTCGTCATTACCGACTTATTATTAGTCACTTAATCACCTATCAAAATTTTATGCCTCTGTCTAACTTTGTATTTTTCTTTCCATCCAATCATCTGTCATCCAATCATCTGATGCTTATGTATTTAATTCTGAAGATATAAAGTATTTATTTATTTATTTATTTATTTATTTTATTATTTATTATTTTTTATTTATTTATTTATTTATTTTTTTTTGTGAAGAGTAGCTTGTGAGACCACGATAAGAATAGGGAACCGAAAACTTGCAATTTATGGAATGGGAAAATCATTTAATAAATTAAATTATTTTCTCCTTCAATTCAAATGCTTTGGTTGGTCATTGTGGATAAAGAAATCGAAAATCATAGATAAAAATTATGAGGAAAGACATAATTATGAGCAAAGACTCTATATTATGAGAAAAGACTATAATAATGAGCAAATACTGTAATTATGAGGAAAGACTCTATAATTATAAGAAAAGACTATAATAATGAGCAAATACTGTAATTATGATGAAAGACTCTATAATTATAAGAAAAGACTCAATAATTATTAGCAAACACTATAATTATTAACAAACACTATAATTATAAGGAAAGACTATAATTATGATCAAAGACTATAAGTATGAGAAAAGACTATAATTATTAGGGAAGATTATAATTATGAGCGAAGTCTATAATTATAACAAAAGACTCTATAATTATGAGCAAAGACTCTATAACCCAGATTGGAAAAATGTAGAGTTTTCTACTCGAAAAAAATAATAATAATATCAAAGTAAAAATACTTTTTTATACTTTATAAATATTTTTCATAAATATACTTTATAAATATCCTTTAAATGTACTTATAACAACTATTGAAAAATACTCATTATAATTGAATGTTCATGTTTTAGAAAGTTTGATATTTTTCAGACCAAAGAGCTTTTAAAATCTGAATTCTTTAAAAAAGACGATAATGAGTTAGGGGGATTTTTTTTATTTTTTTATTTTTTTTTATTTTTATTTTTTTTTTTATTTTTATTTTTTTTTAAAAACAATTTTTTTTTTTCTTTGACATAGCTAAAAAGTGATGTTAAAATAGTTTAAAAAAAAAAAAAAAATTTTTAACCAAGGAGTTAAAAATAAAATTATAAGCTAAGAACAAAATCCTTAACACTTTATTTTTTATTATAAAATTTTATAAAAGTTTAAAGTATATATATATATATATATATATATATATATATATATATATATATATATATATATATATATATATATATATATATATATATAATATATATATATATTATATATATATATATATATATATATATATATATATATATATATATATATATATATATATATATATATATATATATATATATATATATATATATATATATATATATATATATATATATATATATATATATATATATATATATATATATATATATATATATATATATAACCAAGGGATCAAGTGGGCTTTTTTAACGTTTGGAATTTGGTTAGATTTAAAAATGTGCAGATTATTTTGAACAAAAAGTGATTAATAAATAATATGTGATAAATAGAGTATATCAAGGTTTTGTCAACCCGACGGTAACCCGTTCTGCTCCGAAAGACAAGTCTCGTAAAGCAGCATTTCTTGCTCCCCAACTTGCTTTGGACCCTTTTAACTTCGAGAAATTTTAATAATAATAATAATAATAATAATAATAATAATAATAATAATAATAATAATAATAATAATAATAATAATAATAAAATAATAATAATAATAATAATAATAATAAATAATAATTTATAATAATAATAGTAATAATGATAATAACAATAATAATAATAATAATAATAATAATAATAATAATAATAATAATAATAATAATAACAATAATAATAATAATAATAATAATAATAATAATAATAATAATAATGATGATGATGATGATGATGTTATTTGCTATGTACCGTGGCATTACGGTAGTGTGGTTGAATAATAATAATAATAATAATAATAATAATAATAATAATTACGCTAATAATAATAACGTTTATGACCTTTAATATAAAACTATAAATAAAAATATGGAAAAATAAATTAGACCCTTTGAAAAATTTAATTTCAAAAAAATATTTTTCTCTTTATACATTATGTAAATTTAACAAGCTTTTCCCTCATTGTTTCATTCATTTTATTTATTTTATTTATTTATATATTTATTTATTTATTTATTTTTTTGTGATAGGATCTCCATGTTTGCAGGAAGGTTGGAAGGTATTGATAACATAACAATCAATTACATTACTTTATTGCCTGAACCCCGAATCCTCCCATTTCCTCTATTATATATATATATATATATATATATATATATATATATATATATATATATATATATATATATATATATATATTATATATATATATATATATATATATATATATATATATAATTGCTTGTTGAAAAGAGTGGGTAATTTGGAAACAGAGACGAAAAGGGAAATGGAAAACAAAAGAAAGAAAATCAAAGAATGTTGAAAATATACAAAATCCAATGTTTAAAGGCTCTAAAACATTTTATGGAAAGCCTCTTTTTGATTGGATTAGTACAGAATAATATCAACATAGTGGAGTTAATGCCACAGACCAACACATCGGACTTTTAAAATCTTGCGACTTTCTATCTGTAACAACTTCAGGACCAACATTTGAAACCACTGCGCTGAAAAGATCGGATCTAGGAGAAAGAGTTTGGGGTTCAGATGGAAGATGCAAATACCTCTGATAGAGTGAAAACCCTACGAGGAGTTTAAAATACAAGGAAAAGCATTGGATCCAGTGTGAAGAGAAACATTATTTTGCAGAGAGCTCTGGGAAAAAGGGATTTGAGGTATAAGGGATGATGCTGGTTCCACTGGCAGGTTAATTGAGGCTACTCCATGGAAGCACTGGAAAAATGTATAAATGTATATATATGCTTACTCTCTCTCTCTCTCTCTCTCTCTCTCTCTCTCTCTCTCTCTCTCTCTCTCTCTCTCTCTCTCTCTCTCTCTAATATATATATATATATATATATATATATATATATATATATATATATATATATATATATATATATATATATATATATATATATATATATATATATATATATATATATATATATATATACGTATGTGTATGTATGATGTACAAAATTTCTTTTTTGTTAGCATTGTTTTGATAGTATTGTTAATGACAATTTTATTATCTATATTTTTTAAAATAATATTTCCCCATTTTCCCTATTCATGTATTTTATTGTATGTTTTATTTCAGAAGGAGTTATAGTATAGGAAAGTATATATATTATTGTAATTTATATTCACAGGTCAATCTTGATCGCTACTCCCACAGGATAAATAATATACTTATATGGCTAGGTATATATATATATATATATATATATATATATATATATATATATATATATATATATATATATATATATATATATATATATATATATATATATATATATATATATATATATATATATATATATATATATATATATATATATATAATAATATTGTGTTTAAATGAAATTTTAAATAAAACAAAAAACTCCCTCTATTTTTAATGTATACTTTACTAATTTGTTTCGAATAAAAAAGCCTATTTCCCTAGCTAGAATATCTTTCTTTTTCTATAAAGATTAATGTTAATATGATCCTTAGTTTAACCAAACTTTGATTATTAACTGCCCTTTCTTTTTTATTACCTAACTTCGACCCAAAATTCCCCGATGTTTCTTATTCTAGTTTGTTCTTTAGTTCAACTACTTTCTTCTCTGTAGAGATACTTCTGGAGTTAAACGTTGCCTGATTAATTTTTCCAGCGGCATTTTGTTCTAGACAAGTAAATCTTAATAACTCATAATCCAAGTAACTCAGCTTCTGCCTAAGATTCGGACTTTTGAAAATGCATATAATAGGGGCAATTTGTATTTTCCCGAAAGCATTTAAGATGTATGGCCGCTACATTACTACGGTTGCTCAATGCGGGTTGATAAAATTTGCGTCAAATATGGCTGTTACCATACCCTGTTAACTTTGCCATTTAGCATATCCTGACTCTCTTATTTTATAATAAATTATAGCAAATAAGCCGGGTTTCCTATCAGTTACTGGGGGATACTCTTATTAGCAAATAGGATATATATATATATATATATATATATATATATATATATATATATATATATATATATATATATATATATATATATATATATATATATATATATATATATATATATATATATATATATATATATATATATATATATATATATATATATATATATATATATATATATATATATATATATATATATATATATATATATATATATATATATATATATATAATTTACATTGACACGAACATTTAAGAATAAAATATTTAAATGAATTATTTCTCAATTGTTTTTAACCAAATTAGAAAAAAAACTAATAAACAAAGTGATAAATCAATTAAAAAATAATAAGAAATAATAGAGAAACTACATAAATCATCAATAAATCATTATGTTATTTAAAGCTCAAACAAATAATACAAGTAAATAAACAATTATTATAATTAACTTATATCTTCATGCACACACCCAATATATATATATATATATATATATATATATATATATATATATATATATATATATATATATATATCACTACAGCTCACGGGCAGAGCCCTATTCAAGGAGGGAGTGATATATATATATATATATATATATATATATATATATATATATATATATATATATATATTATATATATATATATTGAATTTTTAAGTCTGCCAAACTGGGAATCGAACCATCGACCTCTTGGATGGTAAGCAAGTGCGTTACTAACCGAGCCAAGACAGTACAAAAGAGGAGCCGCTCTGGGAAGTCTCAAGAAATACTTATCAAGCAAACTCCCGAACGGGCCCCTCCCGACTGCACTCTGACACGGGGTAACGAGGTCAAGGTTCTATCCCTCTTTCGCAGACTAATATAAATATATCAAATCTTTTTAAATGCACTAACTGCTCGTGCATTAAAATATTT
>SEYY01024200.1:92500-147500 GCA_009176605.1 Armadillidium nasatum | reverse complement strand
CGTTTACACTTAATGCATAAACTTCCTTTATGTAGATTTCCTTTCCAGATATATATATATATATATATATATATATATATATATATATATATATATATATATATATATATATATATATATATATATATATATATATATATATATATATATATATATATATATATATATATATATATATATATATATATATATATATATATATATATATATATATATATATATATATATATATATATATATATATATATATATATATATATATATATATATATATATATATATATATATATATATATATATATATATATATATATATATATATATATATATATATATATATATATATATATATATATATATATATATATATATATATATATATATATATATATGAGCGTATAGTGTTGCAAATTTTTAGGATTTAAAAATGGTATTCAGGAACAGGAATTATAAAATTATAAATTATGAAAACTTTTATAATTATATATATATATATATATATATATATATATATATATATATATATATATATATATATATATATATATATATATATATATATATATATTATATATATATATATATATATATATATATATATATATATATATATATATATATATATATATATATATATATATATATATATATATATATATATATATATATACAAAGAAGGACAAGAGATAATTTTAAGTAACAGATGTAGAGGCTGTGGAAATGGGAGAAAAAAGATTCAGTGGTTCATGATGGTATAGACAGTACAAACCTTTTAAAGAAGTAAAGTAGGTAGAGGTAGAAGTAGTAGTAGAAGTAGAAGTACTAGCAAAACGGTACTTTTATCAGAAAAAAATAAAAGAAATACAAGTTTTTGTATTAATAAATACTCTACTACATCAGACTTAAATCATTGTTGTCATAAGATACATATTTGTATTAACATTTTTTCTCCTTAAGGAATTAAGAAGTATACATTCACAAATTTGTTCAAGTATAATAATTTTATTGATCTTTCACTTACAAATTTAAAATATTACCATTTACCTTAAAAAATGCTAATATTAGAAAATAAATGTCACTTAGTTCAGCCCGTTTGGATTTAAGAGCGTCATTTTCTCTATGGAAAATAACATTCTATTGCTGAACTTGAGAGAATCGGTGAGTTGTTCTTGGTTTAACAAGTTTAACTTCTCTTTGCATTGTAACAACTTTATACTGGTGATTTCGGTGACAATTTTTCTTGGAAAATATTCGCTAAATTCCAAGTCTCCTTCCTCTTCTTTTCACAGTGAATAGAATTACTCGTCAATGTTTGTAATGTTTCTTGATGTAGTCACTTTCATTGTTGATGCTGTTCTTTTTCTCTTCTTCCTTCATTGATGTTTTGTTCTAACTTGACTTCTTCCTCATATCTCTATTTGTTTCTTCCGACAGAATATTTCCTTCTTTTCCATCTTCTTCCAACTTAATTATGCCAAATATTGTAATCTTTTCTAAAGATATTACTACTTCAGCTTGCTCTGAGCTTAACACTAAGAAGAAGTATGATTCTGACGGTATCACTCCTGAGATCATTAAAACTTCTGCTTTCAAGCTTGCATTCTGACTTTTCCCTCTGACTGAAAACATGCATTCATTCAGCCTATGTATATAAAGGGAAACTCCTCTCAATCCTCGCCCCATTGCTTAAAACTCTATTCTTACTAAGTTTTCGAATTTCTCCTTAAGTGGAAATTTTTAAATATCTTAACTACTCTAATCTTATTTTTGATGATCAGTGTGGCTTTCGTAAAGAACATTTTACTGATGATCTTTCTCTTCTATCTGACTCTTGGTTCATCCCTTTTGCATTTTGATTATTTTTTTGCTGTGGCGCTGGACATGAAAACTTTCCATATGTCTTTTACAGAGCTTTGATTTCTAACCTTTTCTCTTACTGTATCTATCTTTCTCTCTATGGCTTTCTTTCTGATTTTCTTTCGAGTCCGTTCAACAGAAGCTGTTGTAGACCGCCACCTTTCACCCTTTAAATCTATCGAATGGGTTGTTCCTCTGGGTTCTGTCTTATCTCCAACTCTTTTTCTATTTTTCTTGTAAAACCTTTAGCGCTTTCGTATCTTTATCACACAAAACCAGTTATTTTTTCTATATTGGGAAATCGATTGTCCTTTTATGGAGTTGCATTACACATCTGTCGTGGCTTCACTTCAGTAGCCTTCCTTGAAAGGATGGAATCTAAGACTATTCTACTGTTATTAATTTTCCTCAATCTCTTTCTGAAAGGCTAACTGTTGATTCAGTCTCTTCATACTATCGCTATCAAAACGGATATGGGATACTCCAGTTCCGTACCTGTCTCCTTTGAAGTGAGTTCGTGAAATCCGTTTTTCCACCTAACCTCATCCTACTTTTGTCTAGCTCTCAGTCCGGCAGACCTAAAAACTATGTTCATTTTTCACATTAGTCTACTGATAAAGTTTGGAACACTCTTCCATCTTTTATTTTCCTTCTTCCTTTGATATGTACGCTTTCAAATATAGTTTGTCAGTTCATGTCTTCCTTTAGCCTGAATCTGGAACTGGCTTTTCTGTCTCTAGTGGATTTATTATAGACCACTAACCTCATTCTGAAATCATTGTCTGACAAAAATTTAACTCATGATAAATTCTTTTCTTCTTTTTAATTAAGCTCACTACATTTTTTTCCCCCAAAATACTGCTTTCCGAGACATAATTTCCTATTATTGTTCCAACACATTTCGATCAGCATTTCTCTTTTATACTTTCACTTATCTTTAAACCAGGATGAAGCTGTGAAACCGGATGAAAGGAAAATATATTTTGAGTGGGGCTGATGCCATATAAAAATTTTATTTTAAGGCAACTCTTATACTACGTGCTTCTTTTCCAGTGATAATAGGTACAGCTAACAAAAAAATTATTTTCGAAGCTAATCGATAATCCATAAAGTCAATAATCAAACTTCAAAGCAGATAACGAGCAAAAATACTTAGCGGAAGATATAACGATAACCGATAACCCTTACCTTTCGCATAACAAAATCATTTAATGATTAAGATGTTCATAAATAATTGAACAAATAAATTATAACCAGTTCATTTATTGCACAAAATATATCTAACAAATCAAAAATATTAAAAAATAAAAAAAAAAAAAAATAAAAATAAATTTAATCAATATCCGATAATTACATTCACTCTGCTTGACTTCTTATTCTTATTCAGTCACTTCGACGTTTTTGTTGTCTCTCTTCTATCAAAGGTGGGGGCTCTTTAGGACCCTAAAATGTCATTGCCAATGGAGAACAAGAGCTCAACCACAGGATAATTTGGGATAAATATATTCATCATGATTTTAAAATATATTCATCATCATCATCATCATCATCATCATCATCAAAGGGGTGGGGCAGAGAGCAAAACTTGTCTCCTTTTTAACTTCTGGCAAGAAAAAAATAAAAAATTATAAGGTATCTGATCTGATACTTCTCGATCTCCATTACAATTGCATCATCCGAAGAAATGATCCCGTGGCATATTGGTTTGTTCGGTTATAGAATATACTGAAGATCCAAGAAGGTTGGCTGTTTTATTAGCTTATATATATATATATATATATATATATATATATATATATATATATATATATATATATATATATATATATATATATATATATATATATATATATATATATATATATATATATATATATATATATATATACGCTGTGGTATAAATCATGAAATGAGCAAATAAATTTTTCTAAATATTTTTGAATGTGTGAAAAAAAAATGCAAAACAGTTTCATTTGAGATTTTTTTTTTTTTTTTTTTTTTTTTTAAATTAAAAAAAATATTTTGAAGGACTGTTACTATGCTACTAAATTTCTCTCTCTCTATATATATATATATATATATATATATATATATATATATATATATATATATATATATATATATATATATATATATATATATATATATATATATATATATATATATATATATATATATATATATATATATATATATATATATATATATATATATATATATATATATATATATATATATATATATATATATATATATATATATATATATATATATATATATATATATATATATATATATATATATATATATATATATATATATATATATATATATATATATATATATATATATATATATATATATATATATATATATATATATATATATATATATATATATATATATATCAGGGTTAGCATAATAAAAATCAAATTATATAAATCAGTTGATTTTTTTTTTTTTTTTTTTTTTTTTTTTTTTTTTTTTTTATTTTTTATTGATTTTTTTTTTTAAAAAATGATGTTTCTCTCTTCATATTTTTAAGACCACAATATCATAACAAAACTTAAAAAATAAAAGAAAATAAATAAAAATCAATATAAATTCAAATATCTTTTTGTGCTGTGGGAAAAAATTAATCAACATCCAACGATATTTTTTGTTAAATTATTGAAACCTGCAACAGTTTTACTTTTGAATTCTGGCTTTAGATATTTACTGTAAAAGGCGGGTGAGTTATATAAAATTTATTAATTTTAAAATTTCAATAGAAATATTTTTTTTTTTTAAATTTAATTATTATTTTTAATTATTTATTTTTTTTTGCAAGCTGTACGAGTTAAGAACTTGACCATGACGCAACAGCCCATATTAATCACAAATTTCATTTAATTTATAAAAGTAAAAAATAAATATAAGCTATCTAGTATCTATAAAATAAACTTATTCAAAAAAAAGTTTTTTGGTAGTTAACTTGTTCCATAGAATTATGTAGTCCTGTAGAGGTGAATAAAAAAGACAAAAAAAAAAAAAAAAAAAAGAGAATAAAAAGCTTTAGGGTTGAAATGTGTCATGTCAGCATTCAGCAATCTACTCTTACAAAATCTTTTTTCTTTCCAAGATTTTTTTTTTTTTTTTTATTTTTTATTTTTTTTTAAGTAATTGATTTAATAACACCAATTCACTTACATTTAGTATTCTATGCAAAGCTCTAATTGTCTTTATTTACTTATTTTCTAATTATAGAAATTAATATTTTTTATTTTATTTTTTTAAATTTAAGAGCTGAGAGTTCCAACGCTAAAAATAAATGTTTTTTTTTTTTATTTTAATATTAATCATAATAATAAAAATTAAATAACAACGCAGAACCATAAAATACTAAAAAAATAATAATATAATATAGTTTAATTATTTTCTTTAAAATTTAAAATTTAAATACAGTGAATTGGTTCTTTCAGTCTCATTATCGTTATTTTTATTTTAAAAATATTTTAAATAGCTTTGTACTTTTAAATAAATTATAATTTAAATAACATACTTATTTACTATATTTACTTATTAATTATTACTTCGGCGAATAAGCTTACTAATAAAAAAGATTTGTAACTAAAAAAGTCAATAAAATAAAAAAATATAAAAAAATCACGATTTTTTAATTTGATTTATATATAAATAAAATCACCAACCCTGTATATATATATATATATATATATATATATATATATATATATATATATATATATATATATATATATATATATATATATATATATATATATATATATATATATATATATATATATATATATATATATATATATATATATATATATATATATATATATAAGTACTTTGAAATCTTCCAGCCCTGGTAAACAAATTTTTTGGTCAACATTATTACATTGTATTACAGTTAATTAAAATAATAAGTATAAACATTTTGGCTCTTTAAAATTTTCTACTTTTATCCTAAGAATTAGACAAAAATAAAAGTACATTTAATGTAAAAATAATGCTAAATCTTCAAATTTGGTACAAGTATAATGCCAGAAAGATTGGCATTTTCAATGGTCTCATATATATATATATATATATATATATATATATATATATATATATATATATATATATATATATATATATATATATATATATATATATATATATATATATATATATATATATATATATATATATATATTGTGATGGGTTGAAATTACGTTAGGTTTATGGTAGCTCAAATTTTCATTAGTAACGATTAGTATATTCATAGTAATTTTTCTGTTCGTCTTGAATTGAGACGTTGGTTTCAAAGATCGATGCAAATTTGTTTTAAAGAAATTAACATAAAGTCATAAATGAATTTAAAGCTGGATGGAATAAGTAAAACGAGTGAGGTATTTTGGCCTACGCCGAGAATATTGCGCTTTGGAGCGTGGTGGAGGAGGACTGGAAAGGTGGAATTTAGTTTTGGGGAGGGCTGGTTTGAAAATGAATAAGAAAAACACTGTATTTGTGAGAGTAAGCAGAGAGAGAAATAGAGAAAATATAGATATCCAAGTTGAAGGAAGAAATATAAAAGAGGTTGAAAAATTTGAGTAAATGAGAAATGTGTTTGGAGGTGCGGGAGGAGTGGAGGAAGATATCGCGGAGAGAATAGGCAAATATGGGAGAAGCGTGAATTGCTTCTACCCATGGTTAAAGAACCAAAATGTGCCTTTGCAAGCAAAAAGAGTCATCTGTGAGAGTATACTGAGTATATTGATATATGGCATGGAATGTTGGACAACAACCACATGACAAAAAATATATAGGCAGCATAGGCCCACCCATAAGGGCGATATTAGAAGAGACAGGAATGCGCTATAGAACATATATATATATATATATATATATATATATATATATATATATATATATATATATATATATATATATATATATATATATATATATATATATATATATATATATATATATATATATATATATATATATATATATATATATATATATATATATATATATATAGTAATTAGTTATATATTTATTTATTTATAAAAAATTTATTGTTTTTCAGTGTTAAAAAATGCTTTATTTGCATTATTAAGAATTGGTGACTGTTGTTAGGTACTGCAATAGTTGTATTCATTTATTTGTGCAATTTGTGCACAATTGAACAGAGGGTGGAACGAGAACTGTCTTTGATAAACCCATGCTGCTTCGTAATGTATTGTCACTTGTTTTGTAATTCTATTCTTTGATTCTAATGTATCCGGAGTCTTAATTAAGTCGGTTGAGGTTGTTTTTTATTTATTTTCTTTTTATTTTATCTATTATATTTTATTTGGGAGAGCATCACAATTCTTGAATTTGTGTATGAAAGGTTTTATAACAGTTACATCACATCAGAGAACAGGATGTAGATAGTTTTGCATCCCTAAATATTGCATCTCTAGATGTTGAACTTGGAGATTAAAACTTTACTTGAACATATTGATTATAATAAGTCTGCAGGTCCTGATGGTATACATGGAAGAATCCTAAAGGAAGGTAGAAATAGTATTGCATATGATTTATATTTAATATTCAAAATATCTCTAATTATTGTGAGATACCTGAGGATTGGAAAATTATTTATCTGGTGCCAATTTATAAGAAGAACCAAGGATAAACCAAAAATCTAAAGATGATCTTGGAAACTACAGACTAGTTAGTTTAACCTCCTTGGTAGTAAAAGTTCTAGAAAAAATAATGAAAAGTCAAATAGAAAAGCATTTAGTTGACAAGATTTTGCCAGACTCTGAACATGGTTATAGGAATAGGAAAGGTATATCATGCAGACAAATCTTTTAGAATTTATGGAGTATATTGCTGATTGCATCAATATAGGGGAGCCAGTTGAAATAGTATATCTTTATAGCAGTGATATCAGTAAAGCTTTTTTTTAATAAGGGACCTCATAAAAGGCTTATTTACAAATTATCTCAGTGTGGTTTGTGAGGGGTTATTCAAAACTGGATACAGGAGTGGTTGAAGGGCAGGAGACAGTGTGTAGCATTAAACGACAATATATCTTCATGGGAGATGGTAAAGAGTAGGGTTCTATAAAGTTCTTTGGTGGGGCCTCTTCTATTCTTGATCTATTTTAATGATTTGGATAAGGGAATAAAAGTTTAGTTTGTAAGTTTGCTAATGATACAAAGCTAGTCTGTCATGTTAAAAATATTGAGAGATGTATGATAATTCAACATGATATAAATAGATTTCTTGGTTGGACTGAAAAGTAGCAAATGAATTTCAATAGTAAATAGTGTTATATAATTTAAATTATAAAATGTATGGAGAATAGCTAAATTCTGTGGATAAAGAAAAAGATTTGGGTATGATTATCAGCGATAGTTTAAAAGATTGAAATAAGAGCTAACAAATTGCTAGGAATGATAAACCACAATGTTAATTATAAAAGTAAGGAGGTGATCAGTAAGCTTCTATAATGGTTATATTAGACCACTGATTGAGAGTACTGTGCAAAGGTTTGGTCTCCTTATTTAAGAAAAGACATTAATGTGCTGGAAGCAGTACAGCGTAGAGCAACAAAAATGATTTTTGGTTTTGAAAATAAGAGTCATAAGGATAAGTTAATAGAATTGAGGATGTTTTCTTTAGAATGTGATATATGATTTAGGTTTTTAAAATGTTTTCCCTTGATTGACAATGTAGATGTGAGTAGATTCTTTTTACTAGATCACAGTAGTCACACTAGGGGTCATAGCAAAAAAATAAAGAATGTGAGAAATTTTTTTTTCAGCAACAGAGTTGTTAATTTCTGGAATGGTTTACTGCAAGGTATTATTGATAGTGACTCTTATTTGACTTTTAAGAAAAAGTTGGATCATTATATGGATGATCAAGGTGTATAATATGACTGACTCAGCTTTTGAGGTAACATATTTTAATGAGTATTTTTGACAATCCCTTGTGATATCAGGGGTTTTACATCTTAGTTTTAGATGACCCATTTATTTATGGCTTGATATACTGCATGTTGCATGGGAAATAATATGGTTAACTTGATTGTTTGCATGAGGAAAATAGGAAAATTATATATATGATGAGCTAATCATAGTGAATGGCAACTTTATTTTGTTTTTTGATTGGGACAGTCTTGATAGGCAATTGTAGCTTTTAACTATGTCCTTATATATATATATATATATATATATATATATATATATATATATATATATATATATATATATATATATATATATATATATATATATATATTACCTTGCATGATAACTAGAAATGTAAACCAAGTTCTGCCACAATAAAAAGAAAATTCATTTGTTAATTTCATAGTATAAATCAGAGGTTTTGCAATATTTTTTTACTAATTATATATAATTAAAATTACAGCAAAATTTAACAAGCAAATTAACATTAAAAATTTTGAAAATAGTTAAACTATCTTCCTACTACAAATCTTAAATGACAACTAAAGTCAGTTAATTATTTTTAAGGAATAGTATAATCGATACATCAATAAAAATATCAATACATCATTAGCAAAATATATATATATATATATATATATATATATATATATATATATATATATATATATATATATATATATATATATATATATATATATATATATATATATATATATATATATATATATATATATATATATATATATTCAGATTAAGGTTATAAAAATTATAGTATTTCTAATATCTAGTGTAGATAATGAAGTTATAAGTGCTGTATATTTTAATTTGACTATTTAGGACACTTTGTTTTTAATTGACATTAGAGATTTAAAAAAAAAAAAATTAAAATGAAGTTTATAATGGTTGATCACCTTTATTATTTTAAAGGAAAAAAATTTACTTATTTTCAGCAGTTCCTGAAGTTTTATGCTATTAAAATTTTACATGCCATAAAGATGGCAGTTTTGGAAATATACATACAATAAGCATATGTAAAATGGCTAAAAATGACACATCTTATGACAAAGAAGCTTTCACTTTGGTATTTGATCCTAACATAGATTTTAAGGTATGTTACTGTCATTAACAGTTTGGTCTAAATTCATATTCACCTCTAGATGTTATCAATCTTTGTATATAGTATAATAAATTTTAGTTTCTATTGCATTTAAACTTAAAACATACAAGATAAGTCAAGTAAATATAGGAAAAAAATAAATAAATCTTAGTATCTAAAGGATAAAAATGTGAAGCAAAATCTTTTTTATATGGTAAGGTAGTTTAGTATCGTAAGTACCGAATAAAAATCTAAATTAAAATTATAAATTATCAAGCTTTATAATGTGATTTTCTTACAAACTGAAGGTAAAGTACTCAAACAACTAGGTAGCCTACAAGCTGGGTATGATATATATCTGATAAAATATTAAGGGAAATTCTTAATTTGTTATTAGTTGTATAAGACCTCTTCTGTAGAAATCTTTTACCATACTTGACCTATGGAAAGTTGAATTTTAACCTCTAGTTTCAAATATTATGAGCAGAGATTAAATGCATGAATATTGATAACTTCAAAGTCAGGAAATCATTAACAAATAAGGTTAGGATTCTGTCAAAAGTACCAATTCTTATTTATTTGTTTTAAAAAGAAAGTAATTTATATATTGGAAAACTTAAAATTGAATAGGAGTCAATTACATGTTTACTAATTGTTAGAAATTGTTATAATTATTTTGGTATAAAGGATAAAAAAATTTTGAGAATGATAAGAACAATATATGGTCAGTTTTACAAGAATGGTAAAATTAATTAATTGGTATTTTTTAAACTTTTAATGCATTTTTTTATTTCATGAATTTTATTCAGAGGTTAATAAAATTATATTCATGTTTGCTAATTTATTTTAGGGCTTTGAATCAATTTTTGGCGCAAATATATCACCTGAATCATCATATTTGATTAATCTCCATAATAGATACTCTCTGAAGCAACAACGACGTTTATTTACTAACTTTTCAAGAAGCGCAAGTTGAAAATTACTTGTTTGACGAAGACAACTACAAGCAGCTTGTTTCACATATTTTTGATTCAAAAACTGCAGGTAATGAACATAAGAGATTCTAGCTATAACCATATATATAAATAGGTGGGGGACCCTTCACATGGATTATGTTTATGCATTTTGTGTAAATGAAAAATATTAGCATGACTTTTTGAGTGATTTGTTATTCTGGTTTAATATGAATATACATCTAAACAAACGTATTTGATGTTCTAATATTTGTAAATTGATAATGCTTTTTTTTGTATGAAAACCTTAATTTTAGATTTGTTTGATAACAACCTGCTTATCAGCTAGCTTTACCAGTATAGCATTATGCTTTCTCACCTATATATTATATATATATATATATATCTATATATATATATATATATATATATATATATATATATATATATATATATATATATATATATATATATATATATATATATATATATATATATATATATATATATATATATATATATATATATGTGCGTGTGTTTTGAGGTTTAGGGTTTGGATGCAAAAGAAATACAATTAATAAATATGAAACTTACCTTATTTTGAAGTCACATAAATGAGGAAATGAGGTGATTGTAGACAATGAATAACCAAATAAAATGACAAAGTAAAAATGAGACCCCCCCCAATTTTCCCTCAGTTGTAATTCAAGGATTATGACATCACTACCCCAAATGAACAAACCCTAAGAGAAATGGAGAATTTGATAAAAAAAACAAACGATTATCACAAAGCATAATGAATGATGAAATGTAAGTTATGAATGGCAACAAGGTCTAAAGAAGAAAACACCATCACAATCAATTTCGGCTTTTCAAAAACAAGCGGAAAAGTATATTATGTGTTTTCACAGGAATTTCACAGTAGGAATAGAATTTCAGTTAGTATATTGAGATTATTTTCGATTTTTATCAAGTATAGAGCCATAATTTAAATTAAATCTGGATAAGTTCCAACAGGGTTATGTCTCAGTCAGTTTTTAGATCATTAACACTTATAAGTAGATTAATCTGCATTAGGTTACTTTTATCAATAATCACTGAATAACTAATCAAACTTTAATGAACTTTCACTGTCAGTAAGATGAAGAAACTGAATTGATTTGTTTACTAGGTATACTTTTTTTTTAATTGTGAATTAATTTGCTTACTAGGTAGATTTTTTTTTCTTTTTTCATAATTACCGTACTTCCTTGGAATGTGAGCCGCCAAAAATATTAGCTTAAAACTGATTTTTTACAAAGGAGCATATATATATATATATATATATATATATATATATATATATATATATATATATATATATATATATATATATATATATATATATTATATATATATATATATATATATATATATATATATATATATATATATATATATATATATATATATATATATATATATATATATATATATATATATATATATATATATATATATATATATATATATATATATATATATATATATTAAATGTTCGTAAATTTGATATATAATTTATAGGTGAAAATTTGCAATTGCTAAATAAAACACTAAAATGCTGCTTACTCTGCATATTTAAAAGAAATTAATTTAAATTAGAAAAATCGTAGGTTCTAGTTTTCTTTTTCAACTTTGGGAGCTTTTGAGATATTTGAAAGGGAAGTACAAGACCTTTTAGCTTTTCAAATCAAACATTCTAGAATTCATAAAGTGCATAAAAAATTTCTAGATATTGTGTGGAAATGCTTTAAGTGTTAAATATATTAATATGTTTATGGAACAAATGAGTAGATGGTAACATACTAATATTATTGTCAAATTTTCAAATTAGTAAATTTCTCTACATTAATATAAGGATACTTTAGGGAATTTTTGATGTTATCTTTGATTTTATATTAGCTGGAATTTTAATAATGTATAAATTTTTTTTAGAGGAAATACTCACAAGAATCACCTATCTTTAAATATGTAGTTTTAATTTTACTGATCTTGCATTGTAGTTTATGTTAATAAAAAATGAACCATTTTATCAATATTAATGGACAAGATGAGCAATTAATTTTAAATTTTTGTTGTTGTTGACAAATAAAGGCAAATTGTTGATAGCTTTTGGTTGAGATGCATTTAAAATTGGTACGAGCTTAAGCCATACATGCTGTATTATATATGAAAGGAAGCAGAGCTTAATAAAACATAGATCTTTCTTTAAAATATTCTCTTAAAAATATTTAATTTTTAATTAGCTGCTTCTGCTGTTGCTGAGGTTCATCGTTTTAAATTGTCTCCTTCACACAGCTTAAGTTGTGCTTTGCCCAATGAAACTAATCCCAATTTTTCGTCACTTATTAATTCGGTAAGGAACCAAAAAGTTTGAGTTGTCAAAACAGTATAACAAAGTTTTGAATCACCAGCTCTAAATACTATTTTATTTTTCAGAATATTGAAGTTGAGGATTTTGAAGAACAAATAAAAATATTTGATCTTTTAAGGAATTCATTTTTTGGTAAAGATTTTAAATCTCATTTTAATTTAATCCTAGATGTTGTCATAAAATTTGTAGAAAAGTTTATCTTGTATCTTTAATTTTCTCATTTTCTTTTAGTTGATGATGGTAATATGGAGGGTGCAGATGTACGTAACAAAGAACATCCCACTATTCATTCCTTTTCAACCCAAGACAAAGTAAGAGTGTTATTAAAATAACATTTTTTTTTTTTAATTTACCAGCAGTTTTAATTTGTTTCATTAAAAGATATATATTTAATATGAGATGTAAAATTGTGATTTGTTATTATTGGTTAGATTTCTTAATAATTTTAATTGTTTACAAGGTTTCAGACGGAAGATTATCAACTTCCACTGAGGGTGATATAACATGTTAAGTCATCAAAAATGCTTAATGCTTCAGGAACGCAGCTTATTTTAGTCCCCCATGAAGATCAATGTGGGCATCAGCATGAAGTAATTCAAGAAGTATATCGCTACCCTCCTGAAAGTATACAAACTGTTATTGAAAAAAATAACGTATCTTCAACCACACCTATCAACAAAAACTAAAAGAAAAAGTAAATGTTCTAATAAAAAGAAACTTCATGCTTCACAGTGTTCGTTAAATAGTACAAATTCAGCTCTTAGTAGTAAATCAGCTTCTAGTGTATCATCATCTCGTGCTGATAGTGTATTTTCTTGTGGTAGCTCCATTAATAGCATAAATGTAAATGAAGTTGAAAAGAATTTTGGAAATGATACAAGTAAGCTTGATAAAGTTAGCAAATTCAGTTTGCAGCAAACAAAATATTGTAATGATATTCTTTCTGATTCTTCTTCAAATGTATCTACAATGTCTGATTTAAGTGGTTATGAGGAAGAATATGTCATGATAAAAAGGCTTGTTTCTGATAAACCAGGTTTGAAGTTTGAGAAAAGGCATGTACATGATTCAATTCGAAAGAAAACGTATTTTGAAGCAAAAACTCAGGAAGCAGGAAACTGTGATTAGGTCATTAAATTCACAAAAAGAAGATTTGGAAATTCAGGTCCATCGTCTCTCTGTTCAACTGCAAAATTCTGTTCGAGAAAAGGAAGTTTGCCAGGAACAGCTTGATATCCTTCAGACTAAGTTGAATGAGAAGAAACAACAAGAGTATTTTGAGTTGATGAAAGATAAAGTAAGCTTACAAGGTCAGAATGATGCTTTGAGACAAGAACTTAAACATTATTCACTTGCCAGTGCCGATCTTGACACTAAATATCGGCAGAGTTTGGATGAAATTGAAAGATTTAAAAAAGAACATGTTACATTAAGTGAAACAGAAATTGATTTGAGAAAGGTAAAAAAGAATTTAGAATGTCAAAATCTAAAGTTAAAGAGTGATTTAAAATCTCTTTCCGATACAGTAAGTATTGAAAGAAATCTTAACAAAGATTTAAAGTTAGAACTAGTAGATAAAGGAAATGTTGTGAAGGATCTAGAGTTAAAAATTGAAACACAGAAACAGGAACGTGATAATTACGAAGAGGCAATAAATTCCTTGAAAAATTGGAATATGGAATATTCAAAAAGAGAAGAACAGCAAAATATGGAAATTAAACGACTGGAGAATGCTACAGCAGAACTAACCGCAAAACTGAAATCGTCAAAAGACAACAGTGACTGGTATCAGCTGCAAGTGAAGAAAGTACAAGAACAAAACTTGCAGCTGCAGAATGAATTAACTGAAACTAAAAGTTCTTTGTCCATAGTATCAGCAGATCGAGATCGTTATAAACAAGTAGTAGAAAAATTGAATGTTGAAATTGAAGATAATCGTGTAAAAGCAATGAGGGACAAGTCTCTTCTTTTAGTTCAATTCGAGGAGTTAGAAGCAAATATAAGGGAAAGAGAGCTAGCTCTTAGGCATTTAGAGGAAGGAACTTCTGGCTCCAGTGTTGTAAAAATAAATGAAGATAGATATAATAAATTAGAAGAAGATCATCAAAGACTTCAGGAATTAAAAATAGAGATGAGAGATATTTTAAGGCAAAATGACTCACTGAAAGAAGAAATAATGCATAAGTCATTTACTGCTAAGAAAAATGAGGATATAATTCGTGATCTTCGTAAAAATCTTGCTGTTACTCAGGAAAAGTTGGGCTCTAAAAAAGTATTTATAGACTCTTTAAATGAAAAATTAACAGATTCTAATACAAAACTTGAAAATTCTTATGAGAAAATCAAAGAATACGAGTCAATCATGGCACATTTGAAAGAGCAGAAACTTCAGCTTGAAGCCACAACATTAACTGCTGAACAAGATAAAAAACAAGTAGATGAAACAATCATAAAGTTAAGAGAAGATATGAGTAAACTTACATCTAACTTTTTCAGAATGAAGCATGATTTATCTGCAAAGGATAAACAAATTGAATCACTATCTACCGAAATTTCTGAGTTAAGTAACTCTAAAAAGCAAAAATCTGCACAAATTGAACAACTAACAATACAATTAAAAGAAATGGAGGAGTGCAAATCGTTGCATGAAGAAATTGCTTCATTAAATGAATTGCTTAAAGTTTCAAAGAATGAAATAGATTCTAATCAGTGTGAAATTAATCATTTAAAATCGCAGTGTGAGTGTGCTGAAGTTGAAAAGAATTCCATGACCACATCTCTTAAATTAAGAGATGAACAAATTGAAAATATGAAAGGAATTATTGACACATATAAAGAAAAAATCTTACAAAAAGATGACGAAATATTTAGACGAAAAGACCAAATGATAAAACTTGAAAAAAACTTAACAGAGCTTCAGAAACAATTGAACAATCTTAAAAATGAGTATCAACTAGTTCTTCAAGAAAAGGAAGAATTTCAGGAGCTAGAACGAAATTACAGAAATACAACAATGGAATTAAAAGATAGCATAAAATTTGAAAAAAGGTCGAAAGAGAGCTGGGAGAAAAAATTTAAAGAAAAAGTTGATGAATTGCAGGCTCTTAAACACGAACTCGAAATAAATGTTAAGGAAAGAGAGAGATTGAGTGAATTGTATCATAAGCATACAATTGAAAAAGAAGCTCAAACTTTAAAATTGGTAGAAATGGAAAAATTGAATGAAGAAGTTAACTTGTTAAGAAGTAAGCTATCAGAAGAAGAATGTAAAGTGCAAAGGTTAGCAAAAGAACTAACAGAAAGTCAAAGTTCATATAGTGCTGTTATAAACACACATGAAAATAAACTTAAAAATAAAGATAAAGAAGTTAAAATTTGTCAAGAAACAATTGATTCGAAGGTGTCAGAGATTAAAAAATTGGAGTTACTTTTGGCAAGTTCGAAGAATAAACTTGAAAACAAAGATGTCAGACCTAAGCCTTCAAATTCAGTTAAAACAGACAGAGAGTGTTTGAGGCAAAATGTAAGGAAGAATAAAAATGTAAGAAATAAACGAGATGATAGAAATGAAATGGAAAATTTCAAACAAAGGTTAAGAGAAACTTCAAACATTGTGTCTGAAAAAGACAAAGAAATTGAAGCACTTAAATGTTCTCTTTTAAGTTATGAAAACTTGAAGAAGGCTTACGACCAACTAAAATGTGAATTTGATTATTGTAAGAATGCAAATGAAGCCCTGAAATCAGAAAATAGTTTGTTAAGTAATCGTTGCTCAGAGTTTGTTAACATATCAGAAATGAGTAAGGCCAGTTTAGTAGCCAAAGATGTAGAGTGCAATAAATGGAAGTTGAAGTTTGAAAGTTTACGTGATATCATTCCTCAGAGGGATACAAATTTTTCCTCCAAAAGCATTAATGAACATGCAGTATTACAAAATAATTATCATGAATGTGTTCCTTCATCCAGCTTCCAGGATCGTGTAAAATGCCTTGAAGAAGGGGAGGTTGGGATTTCAAAGCTTTAATCTAGAAGAAAAGGTAAAATTTACTCAAACAATGGTTTACCTTCAGAAGCAGATTAGTCTCACTGCCGAGGCCTTAAAAAACAAGGATAGGCAAATTATGGAACTTAACAAGCAATTAAATTCCTTATCTCCAAATTCAAATTCCATGAGCTCACAGTTATTGTTAAATCAAAGGGATAGCATCAATATTAATTATTGTGATAAAAGTACATCTGTGGATGAAGATCTTAACCCAATAGAAAATAAAAATATAAACGAACTGACTTCTGAGATTGCTACATTAAAAGAAACTCTGGTTTCAAAGGAAACTGAATTTAAAGAAAAGAAGAGAAGATACGAATCAAATTTACGTCTGTTGACAAGAAAGTTAAAAGAACATATGAAAGGGAGAAGGACTGCTGAAAAAGAGTTGGAACATGCAGTACAAGAGAAAAAACAGTGTTTGGATTCAGAAGAAAAGAAATATGGTGCCTTGAAAAGCAGGTAAAATATCATTTAAGTAAAGAAATTATTTTAAAATATATACTTGTGTTGTTGTTATTATTATTATTATTATTATTATTATTATTATTGAAAACATGATTGTAAGAAATTCAGTTATGATATTGAAAGGTAATCAAAGCAAAGATTTAATATTCAGTTTCTCTCTTCCCTAAAATCCTTCGAGTTGTTTGTTTTATGTTTAAGATTTATTAATTGTAAAAATATTGTTAAATGAGTTCAATTTTTTTAATCTTGGGGATACACACAATTTGTCAATTGAAAGAACCATTATGAAGTTCGCTGTATCGATTTTTATGCTGATTTTTTAGTACTAAATATTTTCCTGTGTTCAATATTATATATATTTATTTTTTTTTTGTTTTCATGTTTTTAATTTTTTAACGATTTATTTAAAGATTTCTTAAACTATTTTTCATACATGAAAAAAAATTTCTTGAAAATTATCTGTTATTGAGATAGCCATTTTATTTCTTCCTTATCTTTCTTAGGTATTCTTTTAAATCGCAAATTCACAACAGTATCCAAATAATGAAATTTTAATTGAAGAAAAATTCTTTGCAGGTACATTGATTTGGAAAGAAAATGTAAGAATTTAGATGCTGTTATTTCATCAAGGAATAGTTTACTCAAGGAAAAGGATCAAAACATCACGAGCCTAGAAAACGAAATTCAAAGAGAACGAGAGTCAATTTTACAGATGCAGAAAGAAATTGGGCAGATGGAAGGTAATAGAGTAAGCTTTTTTTAATACGAAATTATCGATTTTAATATTTCAGTTGCAGAAAGGAAAAATTTTATGTAAGTTTTGTTACAAGCTATTGTGAAAGAGTTTGTCATTATGCAAAAAAAAATAAAAAAATCTTCTTTTTTTTTATTTTCATTCATAACAGTTTGAGTAGAACTTACCAGAATATATAATTTTACTTTTATTAAACATTTTATCAATTTATTGTAGAAATGAAGTTATGTATGGATCACCTAAGAAATGAGATAAATTCCTTGAACATTCAGGTGGAGAGTAAAAGGAAGAAAATCAGCGAAATGGAAGAGAGTCTTGTTGCTTTGCAAAAGGAAAAAGAAAGTTTGGAAGTTAAAGCCAATTCACTCTCTTTAAAAGTGATCGAATTGACAGAAGCTCTTGCAGAAGAATGTATCAAGGTATATTTCTTTTTTTCATCGCGTTCCGTGAATTTTTTTTTTTTTTACTTTATATTCAACTGAATATTTTCTCCGAACCAATATATATATATATATATATATATATATATATATATATATATATATATATATATATATATATATATATATATATATATATATATATATATATATATATATATATATATATATATATATATATATATATATATATATATATATATATATATATATATATATATATAATATATATATATATATATATATATATATATATATATATATATATATATATATATATATATATATATATATATATATATATATATATATATATATATATATATATATATATATATATATATATATATATATATATATATATATATATATATATATATATATATATATATATATATATATATATATATATATATATATATATATATATATATATATATATATATATATATATATATATATATATATATATATATATATATATATATATATATATATATATATATATATCCCCCCAAGGTTTCTGAAAGAGATAAGATAATTAATTCAAAAGAAGACTTGTTAAGTAAAAGTTCTGAGGACATAGATAATTTGAAACAGACTTTGGCTAACACGCAGCTAAATTGTAATCATTTAGAAGAATCTCTGAGTCGAGTTCAAAATGAAGATATCAATAATTTGAAGAAAATATCATTACTTAAAGAAGATATTGAGGCATTGAAAAACTGTATCGATATTAAAAATGGCATGATTGAAGATCTACAAGCTAAGTTGAATATTTTGGAGAAGGAACTTAAGGTAAGGTTTTTATTCGTGGTAATAAAGCATTTCTTTGTTACTAACTTAGATTATAATAAACTTTTGCCATTTTGTATTATATTTCTTTCATCATTTATAAAATGGGGAAGTGAACGTGACTTTTAGGAATTAATTGGTAATTACAAAGTATTGTAGTAATTTTGTTAAAACTTTCTGTCGTATAACTAAAATTAAATGTATAGAAGTGTGAGGATAAATGTACTTTAATATGGAAAATGGAAAAATTGGTGCTCTATTTAGAGAAAGTTTTATGACTAATTATTAAAGATTGAAAATTAGGGCACAAAATGATAAAGTTTAAAGTAATTGCTTTTTCATATATATTGTAACATGTTTATTTCTTTTTTGTTACTTTGTAGGTAAGGGAAGAAAATATAGACTCACTGAAATCAGAATGTGCTGATATCAAGAAACAGTCGTTAGAGCGTGAAGAAAAGAAAGATGATCAGTTAGCTTTCCTAAATAAGAGGTTAGCATTAGCTAACAAAATGGAAAGCTCTCTGAATGAAAAACTTGCATCAGTTCATAAAGAAAAAATGGCTTATCAGTCACAGTGCTCGAAGCTGAAGTTTGCTTTAAGTTCAACATTAGAAAAAATAAAGGTAATGGCAAATGTCGTTTATTTGTTGATTTAACTAAAAGCTTGTATATCAATAATATAGTGATTGGTGTTCAAAATGTGATTTATGTCAACAATTTTTAACTAAAAATCAGATTTACTTTTCTTTTTCTTAAATTTGGTTACTTTTTCAATTTCTATAATCCAAAAATCGATAGTTTTTTTTTCCCCCCCATAGAAAATTAAATATTTTTGTACTTGAATTGCATTTAAATTTCAGAACGATCGTTCATATGATGAGTAAAGGCGAGATTTGTCTAAAAATAGTATGGTTTCTGCATGTAAATGTGCATAACGTGAAATTTAGTTGTATAGGAACAGTTTAATATGTTATGAATAAATTGCTGATTTTTTTCTTTTTCAGGATACAAACTCGGCAGCTAATCTTCCCTCACCTTCTCCACTGAATACAGAAGTTCTTATTAAGTTAATGGAGCAAAGTTCTAAACCTGCACAAACAAATAAACTTATGAATTCTCTCTCAGAAAGACTTCATTCCCTAAGGGAAGAAGTTGCAGTTCTACAGTCAGAAATCAAATTGAGAGATCAATGATTAAATTTGTTGGTTTATTTAAAAGTCATCAGTCGATTGCAGTTTCTCGTGCCAGGAATAACAATTGATTTTATTCCTGTCTTTAGAAATTTGATGTGTAAAGTATGCAAGGAAGGTATAAAGCCTGGTAATACACATCATTTGTACCTCATTTTTAGCCATTGTATGAGTATTTGATTTACGAGTCGAACGAGATACATACGTACAAGTTAGCAAACTGATAATATAGTTAATATAATATAGTTCGATGCAATTTTTTTATTCTATAAAATGTGATAATATAGTGATAGTTCAGGTTTCTCATTAGTCCATAAAATGGTTGCCAAAAATTGAAGGACTTACTATATATTATATTTAAAAAAGTATATAATTTATGAAAGTTATACCTCTGTTGTTATTTTTTCTGATAGTTTATCTGTAGTAGTGAATTTTATTTAATATATTATTTATATATTACATTATACAATTTTTATTAATTTGTTGTTAAATTGAGTATATATATATATATATATATATATATATATATATATATATATATATATATATATATATATATATATATATATATATATATATATATATATATATATATATATATATATATATATATATAATTTAATTGTTGACGTTAATTTTAACATGAAAAGATTTTCTCATTGATCACATATTCGACAGTTGCAGCTCGTAAGTTACCTGTTTGACATAGTATTTATGGGTAAAACCAAAATATTTATTTACTCCTGCCGTTTTTTCATATAATGCCGCTTGCAGGGGTTCTCAGTTTAACCCTTTTTATTTTTTTTAAAAGATTATTTTTATTTTTTTGTGTTTTAAAATTTTTTATTTTTAATATATATATATATATATATATATATATATATATATATATATATATATATATATATATATATATATATATATATATATATATATATATATATATATATATATATATATATATATATATATATATATATATATATATATACGAGCCTTATCTCTTATTTAGTCCAATGGGAGTTAAAAACTCTCAACAAGTTAATAAAATATGTGATGGAATTTAAATTGGTTTCCATTTACCTCATTTTAAATAAGTACGATTACATTGGTATGGTATATATAATACCGAAGAGTTTATTATTAAATTTCTCTTGCTTTATTTTACCTCTATTAATTTCCACCTAAAAAAATTTTTTTTTTTTTTAATCATCATTTTCATAGGCAAAGCCCTATTCAAAGAGGTTGTTGATTCAAGATATTAAAATGTTTTAAAGGGAAGCATAAAGAAACATGATTTATGCATAGAATAACATTAAATTATTCTAATGGGAGAACCTGCTAGAAATCTGCTATTAAAACTACTTGGTATTAAATTTTCCGAACAAATTTCTGAAATAATTCCATTCGTGATTTTATATTTTTACAACTTTGTAATTTTTTCATTTGAATTTTTTTTTATCTAAAGAAACCAGACGGAACACTTTTCAGCTCACATCTGCTTGAGCTTATTCTAGATCCACTAGGCAAGTCAAAGGAATTTTTAAATGAGAAGTTTAGAAGATTTCTCTACAATTCGAAAAATAAAAAGTACACAAACTAAATAGATAAATATAATAATCTTTGTCAAGTTTATTGTAAATTGTGTATCGTATTCTTGTATGTCATTATCTTCGCATCCACTCACGTTTAGTGTTATATATATATATATATATATATATATATATATATATATATATATATATATATATATATATATATATATATATATATATATATATATATATATATATATATATATATATATATATATATATATTTTTTTTTTTTTAGAAAAATAAACTACCACAACGAAACTATTTACTATTCCTCACGAAAACCCTGTATATTTACGTAAAAGCATGATAACTGTAAATTATCTCATTAAGATTCAATTAATATTATTTAAAGTGTCAACAATGATGGGAATAAAAACAAACCAACAAAAACTTTAAATTCTTTTATTGAAAGAAATGAATGATATGAGAGATCAGAAACTATATTCTAATACATAACAAAGTACAGGAGGGTACATACATACAAAAAAAATAAAACTTCAACTATATATATATATATATATATATATATATATATATATATATATATATATATATATATATATATATATATATATATATATATATATATATATATATATATATATATATATATATATATATATATATTAAAATTAAGGGAGCAGAAACTGTCTATTCATAAAATTTCCGACATCGAACGAATGCATTAATATAAACAATCTAAAATTTACATAGGTAAATATTTTTCATAATCTTCTGTGCTTTTTTCAAACGAGTCTAACAATTTGTTTTTCAAACTATCTCTCTTAATCAATAATGGACAACATTAACTCTCTACAACCACTCAAAATAATATTTACTAATCGTCACAGAGAATAACTACATACTATATATACGATTCGTTTCCAGTAAACTAAAGTCTTACAAACTATCATTCTACATAACCTATATATTGTAACAACTAAAAAAATCATCAAATTTATCATTATTATTATTATTATAAACTCCAGGTATTACTCCTTTTACCTGAAGATTCCAATGGACTTTTCTGAAACTGTTAGGATAATTACTAAAACTAAAAGCAGTTGTGTTTAAATCAAGAACCATAAATTCTGTACAATTGTTTTTTACACAAATACACAGTACTTTTTATTACATTACTAATACCAAACTTCTAGCAATACAAAACTTATGTGATTCCTATTATGTTTAAGATAACACACCATTCACAATATATATATATATATATATATATATATATATATATATATATATATATATATATATATATATATATATATATATATATATATATATATATATATATATATATATATATATATATATATATATATATATATTACCCTGTTTTAAAAATTTATGTACGTTCAATTTATTACTAAGTACTAATACACACTATATAATTTAAAAACAATATAAGCAAATGTTTAATGTGGTTGTCATTGTCTAAAATCAAGGCCAAAAAAAAAAAAAAAAAAAAAAAAAAAGGTATTGATGATAATGAATATGATAGTAATGATTATAATTTACAGTGCGTATTTTAGATTATTATGATGATGATGTAGATGATGATGGTGGAGGTGATTTACGTTGAGAATTTTCATAGTACTCATTTTTACATAGATAAATTCTGTTGTGATTAAACGACCTTACCATGGCGATAACTTCTATATATAACTCTTTTAGCAGGACCCCTTATTAATGACCTATTAAGCTAATCTAAATCACCGTGTAAAAATATGAATATTCTATTTAAAATAAATAAAAATGAGTTGGTCTACTTCGTAAGTCTAAATATACAACTTTCAAGCTACATTACTTAATGAAGATGAGGTATTGACACTGAAAGATGAATATATTCTTTTAATATTTATATATATATATATATATATATATATATATATATATATATATATATATATATATATATATATATATATATATATATATATATATATATATATATATATATATATATAATAATATATAATATATATAATAATAATAATAAAAAAAAAAAAAAAAAAAAAAAAACTTTTAAATTAAAAAAAAAAAAAAAAAAAAATTTAATTTTCAGGAATCTGATTAGGTTGAACAATGCTGTTCACATGTATTATTACAAGCATACCATGTACAATTGTACATCGAATTCCTCTTAGATAATTGTCACAAGTATTTAAAACGATTCGTCGTACTACTAAACCAGAAGATTTGCACAACAAATAAACTTTTAACTTTTAAAATAGTAATTAGATCCTAAAAGTGATAACGTCGCAATTACTAAGGGGGGAAAAGAGCTTCAAATCCTACTGCAATTGCATACTTACATTCTAACTCTGAATAAAAAAGAAAAAAAACTAAATACCATACACACTTTTATGATTATTCATTGATAAATCCAGAGTTTTAAAGTTGTTTACAAAATATAAAAAGAAATAATTATTACCGTGACATAACAGTTGATGACTGAGTCACGTTTTTGAAGAGTCGTGTTCGAAGACTTGTTTGAAAACTCGTGTTTGAAGATTAGTAATCGATCGCTCAGAAATTTCCTCCCCCTGAATAGGGCAATGCGAACTTTTATAAATAAATAAAAACTGTATATGATATAAAAAATCCACTAACAAAATTTGTAGTAACCATATATATATATATATATATATATATATATATATATATATATATATATATATATATATATATATATATATATATATATATATATATATATATATATATATATATATATATATATATATATATATATATATATATATATATATATATATATATATATATATATATATATATATATATATATATATATATATATATATATATATATCGGTACACAATACAATGTTAACTAAATAGATTTTGAAACAATTATACAATAAATAGTTAAATAGGAATAATATTCATACAAATTATCTCATCATAAGAAAAACCAAAGATGAAATAGATACAACATTTGTTTGTTTGACTATTTCTCTCGACCTAAATTCTGCCTCTGATTTACATATTATACTGAAATAAATATCTTGATTACTTTAAAACTGAAATTTTAATATTAAATTTAATAATATTAATTTTAACATTAACTGTTAAAATCTTGAGAAATCTGCTTTAATAAACAAGTTACAAAGGAAACATGTTTTGAATTGCTATGAAGAGATATTAATGATTTTAAGAGGATAAGAAATAATTTATCATAAGAGTAAAATAAGTATAAATAGCACTCCTACAGTGAAATTAATTCGAAACTTCCTTTTACAACTGGAAAGTGTCCCGAGTGTACTTAAAGGTACATCTGGGGGAAAGGAATAAACTTATATTCTTTCATATGGAAAGTGCAAAGCAGTCTTAATATATCAACCAAAGCTAGTACCAATTTTACATAACTGAAAAAAAAGCTGGACCAACAAGATGTTTGTGAGGCGAGAACAGCATTGGTTATGATAAATGTCCCCTTATTTTCCTAACAAAAAACAGCAATCAAGAATGAGTTTAAAACCAAATCGGATTTTTATTATCTGATATGTAATCGGAATGAAATAATACTGAGACGAATTACAAATACAAATACTATATTTTAATTTAAACAATTTAGAATTTTTAATAAGATTAATTATACTGAAGGAAACTATAGCAAAAGAATCATATTTATAGACATATAACTTAAAATAAAAACGTAAATCTAGTAAACTTACAAAAACTGGCAAACTAAATACTATCTAAATAATTATATTTATATTATATATATATATATATATATATATATATATATATATATATATATATATATATATATATATATATATATATATATATATATATATATATATATATATATATATATATATATATATATATATATATATGATGGAACGATTAATCGTAATCGTTTATGCGAATTATATTGATTAATTTGCATATATTAGCTTAGAATTATCTCTGCTCCACCCTCTTCTATTGAGAGTGAAAGGCTGTTTAGCTGTTTGGGCCAAATATGCTCTCAAAGACGAAATAAAATTTCCCCAGAAATTTAATGAATTTTTCATGTCCAAATCATTCAAGTATTAAAATTTTTTAAGTCAATGTTCTGAAGATAAATTTACTAGAGTGTCCCACTTGCTCTCGGCCCCATATATGCACTTATAGATATCAAAATACTAGTCGCAAGTTAATAAAATTTTCCACGAACAAACCTTCGTGCTTGAGAATGGTACTCACATCACAATAAGGGTTGGAAAGTATAAAGGCGTACCTGCATACGAATTTCTGTGTTACGGAAGGTTGCCGCCAATATCTCTTAGTAATGACCCGATCTTCAAAGGATAAAATATCGTGCATGCTGACGTTGGGCGCAAGGCAAGTGGCGCAATCTCTCCTGATTCTACCTAGCTTCTCACACACCAAGGTTTGTTTGTAGCAAATTTTATTAACTTATGACTTGTACGTACTTTAATATCTATAAGCGCATATCTGGAACTGAGAGCGAGTTTGATACCCTATATTATGATATATAAAAAAGATTACATTTTATTTACATATTTGAGAAAAGGTAAAGATAATTTAATTCTTCCTTATTATAAAATTGTTTAATTTATTAAAATGAAAATTTCTAAAATATACTTTTTCCAATTTCGTCATCGTCAAAAAATTCTTAATCGTCCCATCCCTATATATATATATATATATATATATATATATATATATATATATATATATATATATATATATATATATATATATATATATATATATATATATATATATATATATATATATATATATATATATATATATATATTATTAAAACTTACCAACTTATTTTAACTGGTAGATCGACATTCTTTCAAACGTCTTCGGAATGGCAGAAGTTCGGAAACCACAGCCACTTACGGTAACTTATATGAGGTTCGAGCATGGGGTCACTGCCATTCAGTGACATTTTACCATTTTCATTCCAAACATGTATTCAAGATTGCTAACAAGTTTGTAACGAAAATGACAAAGAACTTTTTTTTTTTTTTTTAATTTGATAAAATAAGCCTAAGTAAATTCTGCCAAAACAAGTATCAACAGAGAAAACAAAAGTTCTAAATGTTTGTGACTTATATTTTTAACTGCTAACCTCGGTTTTATTTTGAATTAGCAAATATAGCTTTCTCGGATTTGTCATACTTTCATTATATATATATATGATATGATTCAAACTCATGTTACTAAAGCTCTGACAGCAAAATTAAAAGAATAACTTTGAAAAACAAAACACCTTGCCCATAAGATAATCAATTTAATCTTTTTAATTTAAATGAGATTAAAAGATATTGACAAAAATCAGAGTACAGACCGTTGGCTAACCTCAGAAATATAGAAATCATACAAAAAAAGTTAGAAGCACTAATATATATATATATATATATATAATATATATATATATATATATATATATATATATATATATATATATATATATATATATATATATATATATATATATATATATATATATAAAGGGTTAAGACTTTTTTACAACCTATGTTTCTGTGACATAAATGGATGAACTTTGTTAAAAAGTAAATTAATTTGATTTTGTGTTTGAAAAAGGTCACCCCTAAACTGAAATATCCATTTCAGTATATACGTGTATAGGGTACAAATCAAAATATTTTCAGAAGCATTATTTTATATATATATATATATATATATATATATATATATATATATATATATATATATATATATATATATATATATATATATATATATATATATATATATATATATATATATATATATATATATATTCTGTATAGTTTGACGTTGGAGAGCTGGACAGAAAAATAAATTGTGTAAATGAGAAATTCACACGAGCTCCTCAATGCCAGAGGAATGCAATTTGAGTTCAAAAAAACAATGAATGGTGTAACAGCTATAGGGTAAGGAAAATGGAATTTAACAAACATGTTGTTATGAGTATAAATACAAATTTTCAAGAGTAATAAGGGAGAAAAAGTAATTTAAAAAAAAATCCCTCGTGTGAGCAACAAGAATTCTTTTAAAACTAAAGTCGGAACAAGCTTTGAACTCTTGAGAAGAAGAGCGAAATCATTGATGCTTCAAAAATAGTTTAAGGGACAGTGCCCAAATGAAACAATTTATAGGTAAGTTTTATGAATGGAAGGAGATGGGAGACGAGATCGTGACATACCAATTACATCACTACTAAGAACTCATCAACAATGTTCGTGCACCAATTGAGGCAGTCTGGCGATTTAACTGGAAACAGTAGTAAACACCCTTGGAATATCAATTGGTTCACTTTATACGATTTGGTCTAATGAATTAATGGTTTTGCTCAATGGTTGCTAATATACTGCGCCTAGATCAACTAGAAATAAAAGTCAATGTTCCTAGATCAAGGTTCTGCAGCCTTTAAATGAAGAATTAACTCTATATAAAACACGAGTTTAATATGAAGAACAATCAAAGCAATAGCTACCTAAAGATGGGAGTGGTTCAGTCAAAGCATAAGCGAAGCAGTAGAGAGCAAAGGTAATGGCAAGTATTCTTAGAATTTTGCCTGCTTGTCGACTTCCTGAGCGGTCAAATAACGTAAACCTATGGCTTTTATCAATTTTTTTTAAAGAAAATTAACCAAAGCTGTAATGAAGAAATGCCCAAGAAAATTTTCACCAGTCTTTTCTACCACGAAAATATTACTGATCATTAATTTCATCCAAAAATGTTCAATTCGCAATTGAGTTTAGATAAGAAACCATTGAGTAGTCATTCACTTTACAGTTATAATTCAGCCCTGTCTAACTTCTTTTCATTCCTAATCTCAAACAACTAAATGAAAAGTTTTTCTTCAGGTCAATAAGGTTACATTCCAATTACTCTCAGTTCTTTAGGAATGGACCACATAGTTTGTAAAGCTGGTATGTTCGATCCCAAAGAGTTTTGAACATTTTGGAGGCAATGTCGAAAAAAATTATATTTATGCAAACGTTTTGAAGACTTCTCGTGTGATATATATATATATATATATATATATATATATATATATATATATATATATATATATATATATATATATATATATATATATATATATATATATATATATATATATATATATATATATATATATATATATATATAATTATCAAGGATTTCTATTGAAAAAAATTAACAATTAAAATTTACAACTGGCCAAACGATGAAGTATACTAGCATACCCGTACTTTTAAAGAAACAATTATAACATATCAAAGAATTGGAGACTACCGAGATTTTGCATAAACAGAATCTGTAAAAAAAATGTCTGCATTAGAGCTGTCTAAAAGAACAATATTAAATGTTAATATTCCCCACATTTCAGAAAAATAATCGTCCTAGCTACCTAAAGAATACTCCGATCCAATTTACAAATCTAGAAAAACTGATTACCTCTCTCAAATATGATTCCTTCAACAAAGCAAACAAAATACATTCTCTGTACTTTTAAATTTTCTCTTAAGAGTCTAGAGCTAAAAAGAAAACATATTTCAATGCTTTGAAACACTTCTAAAAAGAATAAGATTTGAAAAAGACAGGGTGTGCTCTACTACTTTTAAGAACTAGTAAGATCTTTAGTTGCAATGTGAAAAAAATTTACTATATGAAAAATTAAACTTTTGTTATCCATGTACTTTACTTAATACAACTAGAACTGACACCTCCCCTCTTGCTTGTCTTCAACAGAATTTACTGCAGCACTGGAAATATTATGAATGAATCACCTATTTCAAACACTGACCCTTTAAACTATGAGTCATGAGAGATGAATAATAATAATGAACAAGGCAATGAAAACTTAATAGAAAAATGTCAAAAAACTATATTACCTCTATAAAATTAAAAACTTCTATAACTACCTTTGGCACAATATAATTAATAAACATCATATACAAAATAATTTCATAAACCTTTATACACTTAAACTGAGAAAATTATTATATCTCTTTCTATCTACGCATAAAATGACTAGTTATATAATAGTTACAAAGTCCATATATATATATATATATATATATATATATATATATATATATATATATATATATATATATATATATATATATATATATATATATATATATATATATATATATATATATATAATATATATCGGAAAACATATATCCCTGCTTCATTAGCTTCTCGTTGAGCGGATACTATACAGAAACAAATAATGAATAACATGCCCTTATATAAATAGGTATATAGAGATATCAAGTTCAACAATGCTGCCACCATGACAAAATAGTAAGCAACCTAAAACAAGCTGCATGGATCTGTAAATGTTAAATCTTTCAAAATAATGTCTGCAATAAGGGAATTATATTCGACAATTTCGTAATCATCACTTTGCTGCTCATGCTCTGGATCTTCCCAGTATGTAATATAAAATTTCTTTTGATTTTTCAAATTTTCTTTAATGACACCATAATATGTCACATCTTCTCCATCAACATTCCACTTGTGTATTATTCGCTGATTAACGAGTGCATTGCTGTCGGTAAGTACCTTAAGTATCACCTCAAAATCAGAAATACTTATATCGGGGAATGATTCAAGTAGCAATTCAGAAATTTTAGCACTATTTTTTTCACTTATTAGGTTGTTTATCTTCCTTTCCAAATCTTTCCGAAATTTTTCTTTACCAGAATTTGAATTTTCCACTGTAGCCTTTTTTCTTCTTCCACGAGGCTTTTGCGACTTCTTATCAAGAATGCCTGGCTCACTTCTGACTTTCAGCTTTAGTGTTTTTATCAAATCTAATTTTTCTTTGAGTAAATTCTTTAAGTGTTTATTTTTAGATTTCAGACTTAAAATTAAGTCTTCATTTTGTGCTGAAAAGGGTTCGCTATTCTTTGCTTTCACCTTCATTTCTAAATTATCAATTATTTGCGATTTTATTTTCAATTCTTCTTGCATGTCTGAAATCGATTCATTTAATTTTTGTGTTTGAATCTCAGATTCATGAAGTTTTGTCATTGCTTCTTCCATAAGAGCAGCTAGTTTTTCACATTTAGTGTCTGCATCCAATTTCTGGTTTATTAAATCAAAGTATCTTTCATATATGTCACCTTCATTTTCCTCTTCTTTCATTTCATCTTTGGGAATAAAATCATTTGAAGTTGAGGGTGAATTGGTATCCATATGTTCAACACCTAATTCGGAAGGGACGTCAGCACCAGTTGTTGATTCATTTCTTTTATTTGAAATGGAAAAAAGACTATGTACATACCCTGTACAATTACTTGCTTGACTTGGCTGGCGTTTGCTTCTCTTATTAAGGGCATTATATTTATTAACAATGGCATAGCACTTACTGTAAACTTTATTATAATAGCCCAATTCTCCAAAATTTTGAAATTCACATTTTTTTAAAATATCGAAAAACTTTTGAAAAACAACTGACTTTTGTTTACCCATACAGAAGTACATGGCAAGTAGGTGGCCATTTTGTATTTCTCCTTTCGGTGAAATGATTCTATTGGCATCAAAATCAATCTGCCTGAAGAAAACCTTTAATTCAGATGGGCAATCTTCCTCCTTAGGAACAGCCATATTTAATCTCTGCAAAAAAATAAAAAAATAAATAAATACTGTAAGAATACTTTAATAATAAATATTAAAATTTTACTTACTACATAAAGGAACTACAATTCATTACCAGATATTATGAAAGAAGGTGCACATAATTTTATTTCATTAATGCATTAAATTTTAGTAATTAATAAGTATGAAAAATTTAAATTCAAAATTTTAATCTAATAAGTTTAAATAATTTAAACAATTATTGTGCATTTGCTAAAGTTAAAGTTGATTAAGTAGTCTAAATAATGCTTTTGGAATGCATAGGATTTACCACTTAACATCCCAGACACCACATTTCATGCTCATATCACACCATAGAAAACTTCTTGAATGGAGATGAAGTTAAACAATATCTGCAGGTAGAATAGTCAAAATAATTTTTCAGGCTGCAGTGAGCCGCACTCTAAACCAATTTCAACTTACACATCACAAACATATTCAAACAAATGCCTTTGCAAATATAAACTTATACTACTTTTCCTAACTAAAGTTTATGGAAAAGATCTCACTAGACTAAGTCCATTGTTACTAATTTCTAAGTTCTTTGTGTGTTATCATTAGTTCAAGGGATATTACAGAAGAAAACACTGTAGCAGGACATATAGAAATTTAAATTAAAATATGAAAACATAACAAAATATATATGATGAGCAGTTACCCCAAAATCTACATAAAGTACAGGTGCAAATTTTTTTAGCAAATACATTACTATGAGCATTTTGATATTTCTAGATAAGAGTTGTGACATTTTTTTGTTTTTTTTTGTTTTCAAAGTAATTATTGCCACTCCCACTGATAATCTATGCATTAAACTATTTACCAGCTTACTTCAATCTAAGTTGGTAAGAAACAATCAGTAGCAAGGTTATGTTAAATATTTGCTGCTGATTAGACAAAGATATGGAATTTAGGATTAATATAATAACACTCCTAAGCTCAAATTGTGCGAGTTATTAAAATCACCAATAAGAATGCTTCTGAATCATATATATATATATATATATATATATATATATATATATATATATATATATATATATATATATATATATATATATATATATATATATATATATATATATATATATATATATATATATATATATATATATATATATATATATATAAGGGATGGAGCGATACCAAATTTTTTACTGATACCGATACCTAAAAATTCCCCAAAACCGATACCTAAAAATATGCCGATACTTTCCGATACCGATACTTTACTCTTATACAAAATTTTTACCGATACTTCACTCCATCCCTAATATATATAAATACTGTGTACATACAATTTTGGATAGCTCATTTATTAAAATTACAAGGATATAACATTATATATAAAATTACATATAAATATTATACTTACTCTTGAAATCATGTCAAATGAAACAAAAATTTCCTCTGAACATTATTTTCAAAAAGCTTTGGCAACCATTATTTTTTATATAGTCCCTAAAAAAAAGGAATTATCCATATATATATATATATATATATATATATATATATATATATATATATATATATATATATATATATATATATATATATATATATATATATATATATATATATATATATATATATATATATATATATATATATATATATATATATATATATATATATATATATAGGACTTCTGCATTGTATCCATGTACAAAAGAAAAAGGTGATAAGATGGTTTGTAAAAATTATAGGGGGATTAGTCTGCTGAGCATGAAAGAAAAGATTTATGGGAAGGTGTTAGTGACGAGAATGAAAGAATTGACAAGTGAAGGAATGGGTGAGAACAAGGTAGTAATTAGGTAACTGATAATTAGGGATAGGGTAGGCCTTGTCCTTATTGCATATATTAGTACCATTATTATTATTTGTTTTAACTGTGGCAGTCTTGATAGGACTGTGTGGCTTCTAACTGTCTAATTTGCTAATGTTCATATTGTACTACTTTAATGGCATATCATTTGGCTTTGCAGTGACAGGTTGGTGGATCAGTGTTAGTCAAAGGGAGAGCAAAAGTCATAAGTCCTAAGGTGTAGGTTAAGTAGGAGCAATATCATTATACTGACTTGCATTATAAGTAATGATATATTTATTTTTATTCTTTAAATTTTTTTTAGTAATATACCTTATATTAAAAGTCTTTTCCTAATTTCAGATAATGGTTTTTGTTCCTGGTATATTCTTTAGCTTAATATTAAAAGTAAATTTAATTACACCTTTGGTGGGTTCATTTAAAGCAACCTCCGTAGTGTTTGATATATACCAATGCCATAACACAGGGAAATCCAGGAAAGTCTTACCTACAAGTAGGAAAATTCTTCAAGCAAGACTTGATAAGTCTTTAGTGCCTTGTAAAAAGGTATATGTATAGTAATTTATTAGGATAAGGAATTAAGTAAAAATAGATTATCAAATTATATGATAGTTAGGATAGTTTTAATAATGATAAAACCATGTATAGGGTAGGATGAAAGAGTTAAAATTAATTTCAAATAGGTTAAAAGCTGACCCACAAAATATTATAAACATTTAAGAAAATTATTAATTAAAATATAATAATCAATGGTAATAAGTAATTACCATAAGTCTTAAAAACTGTATTAAGAATTTACAGGCCACTAACTTGGGGTTCATCTATAATCTTCGATTTATTCTCATAATTTCTGGTCTTTGGTTTTTGAATACCAAATTGAACCCTTATTCTAGAATTGAAGATAACATCTACCATTTCAAGTAGTAACAATTTACCATCATAAAAAAAGATTATCAATGAGTAATTTGCCAAATGTGCAAGAAAGAGGAATCAGTCCTCCACCTTAATTCAGATAAGCGAAATTCACCTATATATCTTCCTTATTTTCTATACTAGCTTAATAAACTAACAACTCCATTAGGAACCACTAGGATTTTTTTTTCTATGAGCTGGGTACCACAGGTCCCATTATATCAATTATACTATGATTGCTAAACAATTAAAACACTACCCTGGTTACTTGTATAAAAACCAGTTGTGTAACTTGTATGATTATCTCTAATGAACAACTTTTATGTACGTATGTTCCAGGATAAAAGCTAGTAAATATTCAATATCTCAGTAAAAAGTTACTCTAGTATTCACAAGTCTTTTACTTTCCTTATTTCTTTATTTTATTTTATTATTATTCTAATCATAACTGTGCACATTTGAGTTTTTTAAATAGGCCTAAATGTTGGTTGGTCATAACAAGAAGAGTTGGTATCATCTAATCAACAATTCTGCAGTGTGTGCCCCAAATTTCTGCATTTGACAAGGTAGTTTGTCTAGTCATTTGAAAAACTCTCTCCACCCTCATAAGAAACTAGCAATAGGATCAAGCTTAGGGTTAATTGTAAGTTACTGTACTGGCTTTCAGAGCTGAATGATTTATCAAGTATATATATCATCAAATCATGTGCCATTCATTATATTTCCTATAAGGAAAATGTCATCCTAGTGGCTTTTTATTATCATCCATCACATAGAAAAATTAAGTGGCATCCAGTATAAGGCGGCACAAAAATTTTTTTTTTTACTCGGACTAAATTTACAGCAACCTGGCAAAGGAAAGCCAAATTATATTACGATATTAAAGTAGTGTGATGTATTATTAAATCCTGGCAATTCAACCTTGTTAATTAATTTGATTTTGGTAATAGTATCATTCATAGTAAAAGACTTTTTTTAATAAGTTCAGGTTAAGTTAAGTTGAACTAGTTTATTAGATATAACAAATTAGTTTGACTTAACCTAGCATGGACATAAAAGGTAAAACTACACCAAATAGACCTAACCTAATAAAAAACCACTGTTTATTAACTACACCTAACGGCCAACAAAAATGCCTAACCTACTAGAAACCAATATACAATAAAATGGAGTTACAATTTATTTTCTCTCCCCCTTAGTAAGAGATTAAATATAAATATATTTGTTAAAACAAAGTTGATACATTTAAAACAGCTGAAGAAAGAAATTTATTGGTTTAAGTAATAGACAGAAAAGGAAATTCAACTGAGAAAAGAGAAAACTGTTTTTTTCCTCAATCTTGAGTAAGAAAATAATTGTGGGTTATGGGCCTAGTATACTTACACTTGATATATATATATATATATATATATATATATATATATATATATATATATATATATATATATATATATATATATATATATATATATATATATATATATATATATATTCCAAAATAGCCTTAAAATTATTTTACAATTTCCATACCTATACTCATATTCATATTACAAACTCATAATATCCTTCCACAAATTTCTAGTAGAACTTGCAATGCGTAGTTACATAGTTCCAGTCAAACTAGCAATGAGTAAATATATTGTTAGTTTCAGTAACTTGGTCTCAGACAAGAAAAATAAATCCACTACTGTGAATTCTACAATTACCTTTTTTTTTTTTGTTAGTATTTTTAGTTTACAAAATAGTTTTATGTGACAACCTAAAAAATATTTCATATGAATTCCTTTTCATAGTTTCAATATACAAAGAAAAAAAATAACCACCGTGAAAGACAAATTTACCATATATATAACTATTAATAATTTGCATGGGGAAAACTGAAATCTGGGACTTGACATTCATAATGAATAGAAATTTTAGCAGTTTGCTGACTGAGGCAATCTTGATATGCCCCTATGGCTTCTGTCTCATTTTCTTATATTCTATGTTTTACCTCCAAGAATATATATATATATATATATATATATATATATATATATATATATATATATATATATATATATATATATATATATATATATATATATATATATATATATATATATATATATAGTGTTTGGTTCTCTTAGTGAAAGGTTGTGTTTTTTTAGTTCTCTATTGCTAGTGTGTATGCTTGTGTTTTTTTTTGGTGTGTTTTTTTTTTTTTTTCTTTCGTGTTAAATGTGTTGTTCATTTATTTTTCTTCAGTGTTCTGTGTTTTAATTTTTTAGTGTTTTTAATTAATTATAGGTTATTTTATTGTAAGTGAAGCTTGACGAATGAAAGATAAGTATTGTTTTAATTTTACTGTAAGTAAACTTTTACTGTTTTAAACTTGCTACTTGTTTTCTTCGATTCAATTTCTGTAGTATAAATTTTGCATCATTATTTGTTTTAATAATTATAGTTTTAATATTTTCAAAATTGATTTTAATAGTTTTAATAATTTTAACAATAATTATTTTAATTAGGTTACAGTATTGTGTGCTAGCGTGTGTGCATGTGCGCTTGCGGAGTGAGTTAGTGAGTGCGTGTGTGCGAGCGTTTGTGTGCGTGATTTTTTTTTTTTTTTTTTTTTTTTTTTTTTTTTTTTTTTTGCCTAATTTGAGTGTTCGTGGGGCTGGGCGTAGACGGGGGCTTTCTATTACCTTTGCTAACGTTCGTGGCCTTCGTTCTAATATCGCGTCTGTTGAACACTACCTCACTACCTCTCTTCCTAACCTTTTACTTCTGTCTGAGACCCAGCTGGACAGGGATTCTTTCTCTAGCAATCTTAATGTCTCTAACTACAACTTTTTTCACAATTTCCGTCTAAATGGTGGAGTCTGTGCCTATATTAACATTAACACTCCTGTGACACGTCTCGTAAATCTAGAATCTCCTAATTTCGATGTTTTATGGCTTAAAATCTGTCTTCCTACTACTACAATTATCTTGTGTTTCTGCTACTGCTCCCCTAATGGAACAGATTTTCCAGTCTTTTTTCAATATCTTACTACTACTCACGAGACTGTCACTTCTTCTCATCCAAATGCTGAAGGTCCTCTATTTAGGGGATTTCAACGTACACCACACTGAGTGGTTGGGTTCCTCTCATACTGATACAGGTGGGAGGGAGGCCAAATTCATTCAGCATTCTTAACGATCTGGAGCAGTTGATTAGGGAACCCACACACATTCCAGATCGTCCTAACCAATTCTTGAATACACTTGATTTATGCTTCACCACTACTCCTTCTAGTTATAAATACACCATTTTCCCTCCTATTGGTAACTCTGACCATAATCTTATAGCTCTTAGTTATAATGCTTTCTCTCCAACAGCTCCACCATGCCCTAAACGTACTTTCTGGCACTTTAATCGGGCTAATTGGGGGGCAATGCGCCGCTTCTTTGCTAACTATCATTGGAGTGAATCTTGCTTTGTCTCGGGGGACGCTTCTGTCTCTGCTGAAAAGGTAGGGGCAGTAATCCTTGAAGGGATGGGCAGATTCATTCCATCTTCAACTAAATCTTTTTCTCCTCAAAATCCATGGTTCGATGGCAATTGTTCTCTTGCCCTTCGGGAGAGAGACAATGCTTATCGTGAATGGAAAAACTCTCCTTCTCCTATCACTCTTGCTAATTTTCATTCAGCTCGGAATCGTTGCAGGGATGTTCTTCGACGGACTAAGCGTACTTTCATAAAAAGGAAGTGCGCTGACCTCCATGGCTCTCCTACTGATAAAAATTTCTGGCCTCTTGTCAAAAATATCTCTAACAACTTCTGTAAATCTGCCTTTCCTCCTCTTATTCGCTCTGATGGTTCTATAGCTAATACTCCTTCTGAAAAGGCTAATCTCTTCGGCCTCCTTTTTTCATCTAATTCCACCCTGCTCGATTCTGGCATCCCTCCTCCTACTCCTTCTCCTCTCAGGTGTCCCATGCCTCTACCTATAATTACTCATGATCGGGTGCATGGGATCCTGAAATCTATGAACGTCAGGAAGGCCAGTGGCCCGGATGGCATTCCCCCTCGTGTTCTGAGGGAGTGTGCTTCCGAGTTGGCCCCTGTCCTCGTTCAGCTCTACTCTCTATGCCTTAATACTAATACTTTTCCTCTATGCTGGAAGCGTGCGTTTGTTCAGCCGATCCCGAAAAAAGGTAGCCGTTCTGACCCTTCTAACTATCGACCTATAGCTCTCACTTGTGTTCTATCTAAAATTTTTGAAACTCTCCTCAACTCTCATTTCCTGGATCATTTGGAGTCTCATTCTCTTCTCTCTGATCACCAGTATGGCTTTCGACGCTCGAGGTCAACTGGTGACATACTTTCCTATCTTACTGATCTATGGTCTTCTGCCCTTAGGGACTTCGGGGAGTCTTGTGTGGTGGCGCTTGACATATCCAAGGCTTTTGACCGGGTATGGCATGCGTCGCTGCTCTCTAAGCTCCCTTCCTTTGGGTTTCCTCCTTCTCTTTGCTTACTCTTGTCTAGTTTTCTCTCAGATCGTTCCATTTCGGCAGTTGTAGATGGAGCGACCTCTTCCTCCTTTTCTGTCAACTGTGGTGTTCCTCAGGGTTCTGTTTTATCTCCAACCTTATTCTTACTTTTCATTAACGATCTTCTCCACTGCACTTCTAACTCTGTTCACTCTTATGCTGATGATTCAACTCTACATTCTTCTACTCATTTCAAATCTGCTCCCTCTTTTGCTTCTAGACTTGCTTCTCGTCTTCAACTTTCCGATTCTATTCTTGCCGATCTGGATGGAATTTCCCGGTGGGGACATAGCAACCTTGTGAAATTCAACTCTTTAAAAACTCAACTTCTTTACATCTCCCTCTCAAAAACACCTCCTAACTTTCCTATCCTCTTCGATGGCTCTCCCGTCTCACCTGTAAATAACATTAACATTCTTGGTCTAAACATAAACAACAAACTGTCTTGGAAACCACATATCACAATGGTTGCTAAAGCGGCCTCTAAGAAGCTGGGAGTTCTGTTCAGGTTGCGAGAATTTTTTTCTTCTGAGCAGTTACTCCAAATATATAAGGGTCTTATTCGCCCTTGTATGGAGTACTGTTCTCACATTTGGGGGGGCTCCTGGCTCCTCCTCTCTTCTGGATAGGGTTGAGTCAAAAGCTAAATGAGATTAATAAACTGTCCCCTACTTTCAAACTCTCTTGACCCTCTGTCTCTGCGACGTGACGTTGGCGCGCTATCTCTTTTCTACAGGTACTACAATGGCAGGTGCTCGAGGGAATTGGCCTCTCGCATTCCTCCACCGTTGCGTCGTCCTCGTTGCACAAGGGGTGCCCTGCTTTCGCACCAATTTTGTGTGGACGTAGGGAAATCCCAGGCTAGCCCGTTGTGGTACCTCCTTCTTTCCAGCCACCTCTATTCTGTGGAATTCTCTACCATCTTCTATTTTTCCAACTGTATTTAATCTTCCACTCTTCAAGGTCTTCCGTCTGCGCCCACCTGAGGCTGTGCGTTAGGTGTGTGTGTTTGTGTGAGTTTGTCATTGTGTGTGTGCCCCCTCCTTGAAAAGGGCTCTGCCCGTGAGTGGTGGCGTTTTGTAAAAAAAAAAAAAAAAAAAAATAATATATATATATATATATATATATATATATATATATATATATATATATATATATATATATATATATATATATATATATATATATATATATAATATATATATAAAGGTGCAGATTGTTTCTGAGTTTCGATTGTTAGAAAATATTGATAACGAAAATATCGATAATCAAAAATATCAAAGAGGCCTAACCTAAACAAGAACGTTGCCGGGAAATAGAGGGCTACAGCCCTATTACACTTGACATACACTCAATTATTATTACTTACTTTTCTAGCAGAACCTAATTCGACTTATCATAACCTGAACTACCGAATTTGCTGTAAAAAGAGGCCTAACCTACACAAGAATTTGCCGTAAAAGAGGCCTAACGTACACAAGAACGTTTACACAACATAGTAGCCTAGGTCCAAAATTATAGGTATAAAAGTATCGATTAAAATAAAATATTGACTTAAAAAAATATTGATATAAAAAATATCGAAAGTCAGAAACAATCTACACCTAAGCCATATATATATATATATATATATATATATATATATATATATATATATATATATATATATATATATATATATATATATATGGCTTAGGTGGAGATTGTTTCTGAGTTTCGATATTTTTTATACCGATATTTTTTTATGTTGATATTTTAATTTAATCGATGCTTTCTGCCTGTTTCCTAGCTCAGTTTCCTTTCTTTCACTGTGATTGTAGTGCGTTCTTGTTATTCCTTAAATATGAATCTCTTTTTACGGCATCTTCGGTAGTTCAGGTTATGATAAGTCAAATTTGGTTCTGCTAGAAAAGTAAGTAATATATTCTCTTTTTACGGCAACTTCGGTAGTTCAGGTTATGATAAGTCGAATTAGGTTCTGCTAGAAAAGTAAGTAATAATTGTGTGTATGTCTATTAATAGAACCTCTGGCAACTCTCTTGTTTATGATAGGCTTCTCTGCTATTTTCGATTTTCGATATTTTTTAACAATCGAAACTCAGAAACAATCTCCACCTTTACCTATATATATATATATATATATATATATATATATATATATATATATATATATATATATATATATATATATATATATATATATATATATATATATATATATATATATCAGGGTTGGTGATTTTTTTAAAAAATAATAAAACTTTTTTTTTATTTTTTTTATTTTGCCATATTTTTTGATACATAATGATACAACAGATATATTAGTTCCTTCTTACTGTGTTAAAAAACTTTAAAGTAGTTTATATATTAGAAATATAACTTCCTTAATATTTGGTTTCAAGATTTCATATAGGGTAATACAAGAATCTGATCTTCATTAATATAATTTATCCAATATAGAACTGTTAGAGTTTAGAATTCCTAATATATATTCAATCAAATCTTCAACAAAATTTTATTGAGCTTTAATCTAATGCAATTTGAGGTTATAGACAAAAGAGAAAACAGAAAAGACAATTCCTTTTAATTTTCAACCATTTTAAATTTTTATACAACATTATAAGAAAACAATATTCCTCTATATAAATTATAAAAGAAAGAAAATTTAAGCACTTTTGATGCATAATCATTAATCCATAAATTAAATACATAACTTGCAAATAAAATAAATATATATATATATATATATATATATATATATATATATATATATATATATATATATATATATATATATATATATATATATATATATATTGCAAGTTATGTATTTAATTTATGGATTAATGATTATGCATCAAAAGTGCTTAAATTTTCTTTCTTTTATAATTTATATAGAGGAATATTGTTTTCTTATAATGTTGTATAAAAATTTAAATGGTTGAAAATTAAAAGGAATTGTCTTTTCTGTTTTCTCTTTTGTCTATAACCTCAAATTGCATTAGATTAAAGCTCAATAAAATTTTGTTGAAGATTTGATTGAATATATATTAGGAATTCTAAACTCTAACAGTTCTATATTGGATAAATTATATTAATGAAGATCAGATTCTTGTATTACCCTATATGAAATCTTGAACCAAATATTAAGGAAGTTATATTTCTAATATATAAACTACTTTAAAGTTTTTTAACACAGTAAGAAGGAACTAATATATCTGTTATATCATTATGTATCAAAATATATGACAAAATAAAACAAATAAAAAAAAACAGTTTTATTATTTTTTTAAAAAATCAAAAAAATCAAAAAAATCAAAAAAATCAAAAAAATCATGATTTTTTCATAAAAAAATCAATTGATTTAATCAACTGATTAAATCAATTTGATTTAATCAATGCCAACCCTGATATATATATATATATAATATATATATAATATATATATATATATATATATATATATATATATATATATATATATATATATATATATATATATATATATACCGGTATATATATATATATGAACAAATTATACTTATATTTTGAATATTCACATTTAAACAATAACAACAACGCATCACAATGACAGTCAATGTAAACTAAAATTTGTTTTAAAAAAATTGTAGGTATTAAGGTATCGATTAAAATAAAATATAGAGAAAAAAATATCAATATAAAAAATTTTGAAACTCAGAAACAATCTACACTTAAGCCATATATATATATATATATATATATATATATATATATATATATATATATATATATATATATATATATATATATATATATCAAATCCAGATGTGTTTTACTTTAGAAGATTCAATCTTGTTTGATTGACTAGGCTTGTAACTAATCTTTTATAATCTGGAAAATTAGCATAGGAACATAGGAAAATAGAGTCAGTTAGAAGTCACAAGGACCTATCGAGACTGTCCCAGTCCAAATAAATAATAACAATAACAATACTAATACATGCACAAAAGACTAGGTCTATCCCATCCCCAGTTATCAGTTCATTCATGCAAAGATTAAAGTAAAACTAAGCCCAATTATACATGCAATATTCAATGAACCATCACCCACTACAAAAAAAACTGCCATTAGGCTTAGTCATAGGTTGATCTGTTGATCTAAAAATTCATATATACCCACCAATTTGGCTTAGTCATGTTATATTATATAATACCTAAACCATCCATATATCTATCCAGCCCCCTTTTAAATTTGACAAGAGAACAACACCTAAGCTACCTATGACACACTATACCAACATTATATATATATTTGGTACATTTAACACTTTTAATAATTAGAGTCTACTGTTATCGTTCTGTTTGCAAGACTTATGTTAGCGTATTTGCCTAAAAAGCACACTTACAAAAATTTATCAAATTACCTAATCAGCCTTGTAGGCTAGGCTACAAATTAAAAATTTTACTTAAAATAATTTACGATGTTAATCAAAATATCAAGTATAACTTTAACTTTTACAACTTTTGACGGTGAAAGTATTTATAAATGTCTTAAAGTATACAATATGCTTGGTTCTAGATCAACCCAAAAAATATGCGATACCATGAAAAAACAAAATTTCAAGAGTAATGTATAACCATTCCCGTTGGATTTGCAGATGTCACAATACCACCAACCAAGCTTTGCAAACTATATTTGATTTTTAACACCTTTAAATTTCCTAGAAAAGTATTTCCATTTGGCATTAAAAAATTTATTTTCGTCAATGAACTAATATAAACTTAGCATTTTTTAAAATTGTCTAATTTAAAATAAATAACAAATTAAAAAAATATGTAAAATAGATACAGATGATCTGAAACACGGGGTAGATTTTGATAAAATTATCTTCCAACCATCAGTTTTAAATAAATAATTAAAGGATTTTTAAGAATTCAAAGAAAACAAACAAAAGAGAAAAGAAGAAACAGCCACAAATTTTTCGTTAGCAGAATTAGGGGCTTATTTCAACTTTACAACATAGATATATATATATATATATATATATATATATATATATATATATATATATATATATATATATATATATATATATATATATATATATATATATATATATATATATATATATATATATATATATATATATATATATATATATATATATATATATATATATATATATATATATATATATATATATATATATATATATATATATATATATATATATATATATATATATATATATATATATATATATATATATATATATATATATATATATATATATATATATATATATATATATATATATATATATATATATATATATATATATATATATATATATATATATATATATATATATATATATATATATATATATATATTATATATATATATATATATATATATATATATATATATATATATATATATATATATATATATATATATATATATATATATATATATATATATATATATATATATATATATATATATATATATATATATATATATATATATATATATATATATATATATATATATATATATATATATATATATATATATATATATATATATATATATATATATATATATATATATATATATATATATATATATATATATATATATATATATATATATATATATATATATATATATATATATATATATATATATATATATATATATATATATATATATATATATATATATATATATATATATATATATATATATACAGTAGGTCGGATGGATAGGGAGATTCATAGACAAAACATAAGTTTAAATTCAAATTTAACTATTTTGTAATGAAGTTCGTTTTTTTTTTAAATTTTTTTTTAGAAGTTTGCCTATTTTAAACATATAAGTTACCACGTCGTTAATCAAACAATTTTATGGACAAACATTCTAATTTTTTTCTGTAAAACATTTATCAAGAAAATAAATAAAGACAAATATAAAAATATTTGTGATTATAAATTGAGCCTTTGTTATTTACGAAGCCATTTTAAATTTATTTTACTTTTTTGGCGGCAATAATATGGATTCCTGATTGTCCTAAATTTATAACATTGATCTAAATACTATGCTTATACTTTACTGTGGTACCAATACTCGTTGGACTATGAACTATTTCAAAGAACCACAAAAAGTTTAGAACAATAGGCTAACTTTGCTGTAGGTAGGAGAAAAAAGGTTTTATAATTTGAAAATGGCACATTTTCAAATTATAAATTATGCTCTGGAGAGCATCACGACATAGTAAAAGTTCGTTAGTGTATACTGTATAGATCACGAGCTCTCATTGCATGTGGATGTGGTTCACTACAGAGTTTGGTCATTTACCGTGGTTTGGTTCACTCACTCAATCAAGGCCTGAAGGACAGTATTTTGTTTGCCTGCAAGGACAGCATATCTCCTCGTCGGTGAGGTCCGCTCTCAAAAACAAAAACAAAAATCGTATCTGGTGAGGATCAATAGCTCTTGTTGCTCTGAACTCGAGATATTTTGTTGATTTAATCCATCATTAATAAGTATAATTTGCCATTTTAACCCTGGCAAGCAAACCCCAGTTTTCCGATTTTTAGCCAGGGCTCAGTCGGTCCATAGCGTCACATTGTGGGACTATGTGAAACTTGGTTTAAAGACAAATACACCCTTAGTTTCAAAGGATAGGATACAGAAAGGGCAGACAGGCCTAACAGGCAATGCAGAGAACTGGCCTTCCTAATATAAAATAACCATTTATTGTCTTCTCCCTTTACAACATTTTCAGGGTGGTTTGTTGGAGGTAGGTACTGGCTAGGGTTGAAATTTTTCTGGGGATGGGGATGGGAACAGGGACAGAGCTGGGACTAGGATTGCCTAAAATTTGTAAAGAGGTCAAAAGCACTGAAATTTTAGGTTAAGGAAATTAGATATAATTTTAATTGAGATTAATTTAATTATATCAGTATAATTATAAATAGCCAACATTCACTTAAATCAATAATTATATGCATTTTATTTTTCAGATAATTACAATTTTGTATAATAAAAGTTTGAAAAAATGTTTTTCTGACTCATAATAGTGATTCAACAGGTTTATTTATATCATTAGTTTGAAAAAATGTAAGATATATAAAATTATTACTACCCTCTGTTCCTGAACCTTTCACTCTCTCAAATTCTAAAACTTATCATGTAGATGTTTAAGAAGATTCTGATAGTGAATAATGATTTAAGTGAATGAATTGTTTGTTTCCTCTTTTATATTGCATTCATTTTGTCCCACCCAATATATAACAAATGAATAATGGAATTAAAATCTTGATTTTCTTATATTTTGTGTGATTTAATCCACCATTAATAAGTATAATTTGCAATTAACCTCAGCAGGTAAACCCCAGTTTTCCCAGATTATTAGCTGGGGTCAAGGTTGGGACCTTTTGATTTTGTAAATTTAATTTATTAAACAAATTCTTTTGGATATTGCTGTATTGGTGACCTGGTGTTTGCATGTTCAGCATAGTTTACATATATTTGTTTACAATTTGGCTTAACAATTTACATGTTTCATGTGTAATTATAGAGTCAAATATTTGTATGATGAAAATTTAAATCTAAGATGAGGTTTACAAATCAAACGATGACATTAATTCTTAGAGACTGATAATGTCTTGTTAGGCCCATGTTGCTTTTACTTGTTTCTATTTTCTTATGTCTTAATGCCTCCACTATCGTAAACTGTCCTCATTCACACTGCATTATATATATATTCTATTCCTTTCATTTCTTCCATTTTAAACTTCCTATCTTCTGGTATTCTCCTAAATCTTCTAGGATCTTTTAATTAGATTTAAATCCATATAAGTAGAATAATAATTTATATATCACTTTCTTGACTATTACATCCATTTGCTGATTCCCCATTATGAGATATAAAGATCCCACATTGCCCTTACATTAAGTACCTTCCTTTTAGAAATCTAACACATTTCTTTTTTCCAACTGTAAAAACCCTTGCAAGATAATTCAATATTTTCAATTTCTTTTCCATGCACTACAACATTCAGTCTTTCATGCTTTTCCCTGCTCATGATCAGAATCTTCGTATTACCCATTTTCTTCCGCAATCCTGCCTCCCACACTTTTTCTAAAAAACAAAGTAACCATTTCCTTCAGCCTCTGACCATCTCTCAATAAACTGTATTCAGTTTATTGAAAGATTTTATTACCTACTCCCCTCCCACCATTCTGAAATATTTATTGCATTGCATATATACCGTATATATATATATATATATATATATATATATATATATATATATATATATATATATATATATATATATATATATATATATATATATATATATATATATATATATATATTACAGAAATGCAGTTTTAAAACTACTTACTAGTTAAAATTTTTTGAAAGCATATTTTTGTACCTTTCAAGTTTTTCAAATGCAGAAAATATATAATGAGATGGCTGAAGGGTTGAATGGGCAAAAAGATGATGGAAGTGGGGTATCAGGACATTCTGGGCCAAATGGTACATGGAATTCAGTTGGAAATAATCAGTCAGGAAATGCAAACAATTCTGATAATGGAAATGGAAACTCTGATGATAAAATTTGTAGAGACTACTTGAGGAAAGTTTGCAATAGAGGAATGCGTTGCAAATTTATTCATCCAAAAGATGATTCTGTTGTAAATCAGCAACAAAACAAAAGAGATTTAGTATTTTGCCATGACTTTCAAAATGGCCTTTGTTCTCGTACATCTTGCAGGTAAGAACTACATTGATTTTTGAGGTAGAAACACATTATAAAGTATTTTAAAAACTAGTTGGAAATTATGCCATTATTACTATTTCATTTATTCTTTCTCTGCGATTTTTAAATTATTCTTCATTTTTTCATCATTTTTCTTTTATTTTTATTTACCCCATGATTTTTTTTTTTTTTTTTACTTATTCTGTTTCATTAACCACTGAAATCACAAATTGAAAGAAAGCACTTGAAGCCCTGCTAGCTCTTGAACTACCTAGTTTTTTCATTTTCTCAACATGATGTGAATAAACGTGATTAATTCACATGCTTGCAGGGGCCTCTTGTATACTCACATTGGTCCTTGGAAGAAACATCCTAAAGTGTTCCCTTATTTGAATAGGGCAATGCCTGTGAGGTTCATATATATATATATATATATATATATATATATATATATATATATATATATATATATATATATATATATATATATATATATATATATATATATATATATATATATATATATATATATATATATATATTATATTATATCTGCACGAAACTGTATGTTGAGTAAAAAGGTAAAGGACCTGGATTTTTTGAAGCATTGATAAAATTAAAAATTTGAGACAGATCAAAAGGTAGTTGCTCCAAGGTCAACCTACTAGTATATATATATATATATATATATATATATATATATATATATATATATATATATATATATATATATATATATATATATATATATATATATATATATATATATAGCTGCATGAAAATATATGTTGGGTAGAAAGGTGAAGGACCTGGGTTTTTTGAAGCATTGATAAAATTAAAAATTTGAGACATCAAAAGGTAGTTGCTTCAAGGTCAACCTCCTAGTATGAGTTAATTGCTATTGAGTGGGATGTCTTTCAAAAAAGCAGTAAAGGGAAGAATTCTTAGCATAGGAGTGGGTAAGTGATGAATTAATAGAGAGAAAGTCATTATTGAAAAGTAGACAAAGAGTTTGGGATGGGACAGAACCCAGAGAGAGACAGCTACTTATGTATTTAAATGTTGAATGTTGTCTGTCTACAACAGCTGCTATTGAACAACTGGAAAGGAAATCAAAGAGAAGGTTACTGCAAGTATATAGGAAAAGAGGAAAGAACCCTTTTAAAAAAATATCCTTTAAGACTTAAGCTATGAGAGGTGTCTTCAGTAATTATTGTTCTTTATTAGATTATTGTAATATTACAGGCTTATCCATTGTATTGCTGATGAAGAAGATTATTATCTGAGCACAGGTCATGTAATGTTTAAAAATATATCCTTTAAGATTTTTAAATACATACTATGAGAGAGATTTTCAGTAATTACTGTTTTTTAATATATTATTGTAATATTACAGGTTTATTCATTGTACTGTTGGTGAAGAAGATTATTATCTGAGCACAGGTCATGTGATGCCTCATATTCTTGAACAAGCTACAATGAAGGGTCAAATTCTTGATACAACTCAAAATGGTGAAGCTCCAGTTTGCAAGGTATATATATATATATATATATATATATATATATATATATATATATATATATATATATATATATATATATATATATATATATATATATATATATATATATATATATATATATATATAATATTGAATCTATCCTAAATAGGAAGATTAGGAAGCATCACAATTCTTCCAATCTTATCTCCAATCTCCAGTATGTCTTTCGTAAGAAACGCATTACTGGTGATCTTTCCTTTCCCTCTGATTCTTGGTCCTCCGTTCTTTGGAATTTCGGTGAATCTTTTGCTGTTGCGCTGGACATATCAAAAGCTTTCGATAGAGTCTGGCACAAAGTTTTGATTTCTAAACTTCCCTCTTTCGGTATCTATCCTTCACACTGTAACCTTCTCTCTGATTTAATTTATGGTTGTTGTAGACAGCCATCGACCATCCTTTAAATCTATTAACAGGGGTGTTCCTCAAGGATCTGTCCTATCCCCAACACTTTTTCTACTTTTCATTAATGACCCTTCTATTACTTCATCTCTTATCCACTCCTATGCTGATGACTCCACCCTTCATTACTACTTCCAGTTTGAAAAACGCCCTTCCAACAGCAGTTAATAGATGCAAAAGGGTAGCCTTGGAGCAACTCACCTCTGATCTTTCACGTATTTCAAATTGAGGCAGAGAAAACATGGTCATTTTCAATGTCTCAAAAACTTAGTTTCTTTATATCTCTACTCAACACAATCTTCCACACAACTATGATAACTTCGTAAGCACACAACTCAGACATTCATTTGTACCTAATGTTCTCAGTGTTTCTTTTTCTGGTAATCTTTCTTGGAAAGATCACATAACTTCTCTTTTTAAACAAGCTTCTAAGAGGTTGGGTGTTCTGAGGTGCCTTCAGAATTTCTTCACGCCACCCCAGTTGCTTGCTTTCTATAGGGGTGTTATTCGTTCCTATATGGAGGACTCCTCACACATCTGGGATGGTTTCACTCATGCAGCTCTCTTTAAAAAGGTGGAGTCTAGGGCTTTTAGTCTCATCAACTCTCCCGCTCTCACTAATTCTATCCAGTCTCTTTCTGCCCATCGAATTGTTGCGTCACTCTCTCTATACTATCGCTATTACAATGGACACTGCTCTTCTGAATTCTCCCTTCACATACCTCCTTCATTAAGAAGAGCTTGTGCAACATGCCTTTCTACACATTCTCATCCTTTCTCTGTCCAACTTTCTGACCCCAGACTTAACCGCTATGCTCAGTCTTACATGTATTCTACTGGTAAAGTCTGGAACACACTCCCTTTATCTGTTTTCCAACTTCCTTTGACTTGCGCACTATTAAACGCCGTGTATCTGGACACTTTGGCCTTTAATGACCAAGATCTGATGTTTCCCAACTCCGGTGGAAATTAGTAGACCTCTAGCCTTTGCCCACCGGAGGAGATAGAATATATATATATATATATTTATATATATATATATATATATATATATATATATATATATATATATATATATATATATATATATATATATATATATATATATATATATATATATATATATATATATATAAAAGAAGGTCGATTCATCGGCATATGAATGGATGGGGTTAGATGACAGTTGAGAATATCATTAATGAAATTTAGGAATAGAATAAGAGACAAGACAGAACCCTGAAGAACACCACTATTGACAGGAAAGAAAGAAAGAAAGAAAGAAGTCGCCCCATTAACAACAGCCGAAGTGGAATGATTAGAAAGAAATCTAGGCATAAGTAGGCAAAGAGAAAGAGGAAACCCAAAGTAGAAGAGCTTGGAAAGCAGTGACGCATGCAATACCCGATCAAATGACTGATATGGCAAGTTCCACCACACAAGTCTCCCTTTATCACTAGGGTCAGAAGACCATAAATGTATATCGCTGGTAGACCTCGAACGCCGAAAGCCATACTTGTGATCAGAAAGAAGAAAATGTGATTCCAGATGATCCAAAAAATGAATGTTGAGAAGAGTTTCAAAGTTCTTAAACAGAGTAGAAGTGAGAGCTACAGGGCGATAGTTAGGAGGATCAGAGTAGCTACCCTTCTTCTCAGCATATATATATATATATATATATATATATATATATATATATATATATATATATATATATATATATATATATATATATATATATATATATATAATATATATATATATATATATTTGTTATTTGGTTATTAAAGACAAATATTATTTTTAAAAAATGTGAAAAGGAGAAATTACAAGAGAGATTGACTGCTGTAGTTATTTTACATTGTGCATTGATTGCATTGTTCTTTCTTTGTTTCTTTTCTTTTCTTTCAATAGTGAAACTAGCTTTGTTTCTTGAAAGAACATTTCAAAATGTTTACAAAGAAATTATTTCTTGTTTTTATATTGATACAAATGTGTGAATTGTGAATTCTGGGAGTTTCTACTCTCTTAAAGTTGACACAACTTTAATAGAAAAATGCATTATTATTATTATTATTATTATTATTATTATTATTATTATTATTATTATTATTATTATTATTATATTGTAGTATAATAATGTTATTATACTTCAACTTAAAATTATTTAGTTTTGTACACTAAGGATTTAGTTTTTTTGTATATAATATCCAATTTATTTCAGGATTTTTTAATGGGTGACTGTTTACGAAAAGCGAGGAGGTAAGTGCAGGTTTAGACATCTTACACAAAACGAATACAAACATGAAGTTTATGGTACTCGTATAAACTCCCAGTCTGAGCAGCATTCTTCAAATGATTTTGAAAGCCCCCCACCTATGGAGAATGGTGGTGGAATGCCTCATGAAGCCAAACGTCAAAGATTTGAACCAAGTTCTCAGCCTTCTGAGTTCATTCGTGACTCTTGCGATAGAGACTTTATCAGACCGATGGAAGATATTGGTAGGGGAGATATGATGCCTAGAGAAATGTCGCTTCGAGATTTTAGAGATCGTGATAGAGAACTTGATAGAGAAAGAGATAGAAGAGGACTTGAAGAAATTCTTCTTCTTAGAAAACAGTTAGAGACATTGAAGAAAGAAATAGCGGTCTTGAAAAAGGAAAATTCTGATCTGCGAGCCACTAATGACTTTTTACTTGAAAAAGTAAGTTTTATGAGTTGTTATTTGACTAAAACATTTGATTCCAGGATTTATATTTCTCTTTCATATTTGTAATGTTTTATGGCTGATTGCGTGTATTAAATTATTCTTCATTTATTAAAAACTACTTTCAAAATATAAATTTTTATTTTTAATTTACTATTCTGATATTTAAATTTTAAAACTTATATTATATTGTCTTCAAATTTGAAATAATATGCATAAAGCAACTAAAGGAAAATGCTTTAAACTTATGTTAAATTAAATTGAAATTTTTCACTGGTGTGATTGGTAGTACTTTTATATATTGCTTCGGTTTTCACGATTTTTCATTCAGATAAATAAAATTGTTTGCAATTATTAGTTATAATAAATGTGCAATTTTAATGTTGGTAAATATAATTCTTTTTCATATTTTAATTTTAGATCACAACTTTGGGGGTAGGGAAAGGAGGAGGGACAGTTACTACCGTAACCGTACCAACTGTAAGCCTTGCTTCAACCATACCAGTAGCTACTAGTGTACGCCCATTGACAGCAGCTCAAGTTTCACACCCCCTCTCCATCACCTCAGAGTGTTCCGTGGGATCCGTTGTTGCAATGCCTGCTAGACCCCCACAGGCCCAGGCTCCTCCACAGTCTCTAGCACCACCTACACAAATAGGAGTAGCACCTCCTCCAACTGCAGTGCTAGGTCCCGTTGGGGGCGTTCAAGTTTCTCTTTCACAAGGATCAGCATTAAATGCCGTGAGTCTTTCTACCGTTACTTTAAATACAATGGCCCCGGCCACCTCAATGGCACCTTCAATGGCTCCATCTATGGCAGCTTCTATTGCCCCACCCCCGCCGGGGCCTGCACCTAGTATAGCTCAAGCTATGTCAATGAGTGGGGCTTCAGGACACTTGGTAACTTATCCAATTATGACCCAACCAGGTTTGAGACCACAAATACAGTAAGCTGTATATATATATATATATATATATATATATATATATATATATATATATATATATATATATATATATATATATATATATATATATATATATATATATATATATATATATATATATATAATATATACCGTAAAATGGGGGAAACGGAAGAGTTTTTGAGCTTTTAAAAAAAAAAAATGAATGACAAAAATCAGCCATAATAAGATTTTATTAATAAAAAAAAAAAAAAAAAAAAAAAAAAAAAAAAAAAAAAAAAAAAAAAAAAAAATTGGTTAAAAAAAAAAAAAAAAAGATGAAGGAAATACAAGGGCAAATGAAAACCTATGGTTTAAAATATATATATATATATATATATATATATATATATATATATATATATATATATATATATATATATATATATATATATATATATATATATATATATATATATATATATATATATATATATATATATATATATATATATATATATATATATATATATATGACGTAAATTAATGACTTCTGTTACATAATTGTTAAAATAAAAAAAAATTTCCCTTAAAATAACTTGAACAGATAATTTTTTGACAAGTTATTCCGATTATACATGTTTTCCGCATGTGGCTCTTTGAAAGTCAAATATTCTGCGAGTCCTTTCTTTTCTTTTTATTTTTTGAAAGTTTGTTTTTCACAAAAATTTAAAAGGTAAATTTTTTGACTTCCCTATCATTCATACTAACTTGGATGTAAAGTACAGACTGTATCATCCTGAATGTATTGCAAGCTCCGTGTTCCTTTTTTTTTTCTTTTAATTTCTTACAATAAAATATAGTTGATATTTTTCATAGTTCAGGTTTTTTTTTTTTTTTTGTGTGTGTATTAACGAGCATGTGAATACTTGTATATAATGATAATTAATTACAAGCATATAACAGGAAAAACGTAAATTTTGCTAAATATCATGGTTTTCAATTTCTCTCATGTTGGTTTTTCATTTTACTCCTACTTTTAAAAATTAATAATTTCAAAAGAACTAAATCTTATAATTGAATATTTTTATCATCAGTACTTACGTTTCTTTTCCAAAAACAATATAAAATTTCTAGAAAAATATGTCTGGTAAAAAATTTTTATTAATTAACATTATTTC
>SEYY01024200.1:67500-70000 GCA_009176605.1 Armadillidium nasatum | reverse complement strand
TATATATATATATATATATATATATATATATATATATATATATATATATATATATATATATATATATATATATATATATATATTAGGTAGGAAGTGGTAACTTCAGTTAGTCCACTTTCCAAGTCATCTCATAATTTAACCCCTGGCGTTCATGACGTCCATTCTGTCTAAATAAATATATTTCCAGTTACTAAGTTTACTTATCTTAAATTAAGATTTTTAATTACTAACAACTCCATTAAACACTTTCACCCTGTGACATATTTCTCTCTTTCAACGTATTTTCATTAATCCTTTCTCCACTTTAAAATTCAAAGTCAATAAAATAAATACAAATCTCAATTTGGCTAAAAATGAAATTGAATCTCAAATGAAGCTTCAATAACAGAGAAGCAGTTCTACCTATAAAAATTAGGTGTGGTTGCAAAAAATTGTTAGATACAGACATTCCCTATATATATATATATATAATATATATATATATATATATATATATATATATATATATATATATATATATATATATATATATATATATATATATATATATATATATATATATATATATATATATATATATATATATATATATATATATATAGAATTTTTCATTTGTCTTGAGCTGATGAATCTCTACCTGTATCTTTCTTGGACAAGAACACAAAAAAATCAGACCTTTTCCCCTAGGTGGGATTTTATAGTATGAATCTTCCTTTTTAATCTTCTATCAGAACTCATAAACTTGACTTCACTCCATTTGCTCTTGTGCTATTCGTGGCATAGAGCCTACACATTTCTTTGAGCTTCGAAAATCTTGTTTCATTCTCCGTAGAATATGAAGTAATCTTTTTAGCTCCCCTTTAAGCTTTTTCTGGTATTTTTGCTAAACTGTAAATTTGCGTTCTCTCTTGATTTGTCTGAAGGCAATACTAGCTGTATTACCTCCTTTCGCCTCAAATTTCCTTTCAGCTGCAATATATGGTAAAGGTTCTTTATTTAAGTCTATCAATTGGGGTGATGTTCAGAGGTCTTTTCTATCTCCTATTCTTTTTCTAATTATTAATGACATTATGTGTGTTACATCATCACGTATACACTTTTATGCAGACGACTCCAACCTTCATTAATCACTTTATTGTCAAAAGAATCTCACCCAACGGTAAATAGCAAGAGAAAGATAGGCCATGAAACAATTGACATTTAATTTCTCATAATTTTCACTGAGGATGATAAAACATGGTGGTTTTCAATGTCTCAAAAATTCAATTCCATCTTGTTTCCACTTGACGTAAGTTTTGACACAACATCTATTACAAAAAAAAGAGATTCAAACCTTCATCTATCTTTATATTCTTGCTGTTTCCTTTCTCCGAGACTTTTTTTTGAAGGATCACATTGTCTCTTCCATCAAAAAGCTTCAAAGAAATGGTTTTCTGTAAAACCTTCAGAACTTCAGACATCCTCAGATCCTTGCTCTGTAAAGGAGTGTGGTTTGTCTTTGTATGCATCGCATAATATCTAGGGTAATTCCACTCTTACAATACTCTAGAAAGTGAAGTCAGAACATTTCTCATTATCAAAAATTTCTTACTCTTAAATTCTCCAATCATTATCTGCCAGTAAAGATGTTCAGTCACTTTTCAAATGCAATTCTGAAGTCTCTAGTCGCTTACCTCGTCCTTTTAAGATATCTTTTGTGACACGTCTCTCCAAGCAATTTATCCTTTCTCTGCCAGCTCTTACCCAAAACTTAAGTAGGCTCTTTCTAACGTGTACTCCACTGGTGAAATCTGACACATAATTCATTCTATTTTACCAATTTCTTTTGACTTGCGCATTTCAAACGATGCATTTTAGGACACTTTCTGTCATTGATAAACATTAATTTAATGGGTTTTATGTAGATCTTTAGCTCATTCCCACCATATATATTATATTATATATATAATATATATATATATATATATATATATATATATATATATATATATATATATATATATATATATATATATTATATATATATATATATATATATATATATATATATATATATATATATATATATATATATATATATATATATTATATATATATATATATATATATATATATATATATATATATATATATATATATATATATATATATATATATATATATATATATATATATATATATAATATATATATATATTAAAGGTAAAAAATTAATTAGATTTAGAAAAATCAGCTGAATCATTCGGATGACAAAATATGATTTAAGTGTAGATATAACAAATGCTTCTTCATTTCTGAATCTCTGAGTTATAATTCTATCTGCGGTTATTAAGAAGAAAAAGTGTGACAAAAAAAAGTGAAAAAAAAAGAAAACAAAAACGACTTAAAAATACAATAAAGCCAAAAAGACTTGCCACTGAAATTCAGCATCTTCAGTTATAAATTGGAGTTAAAAAACGCGTTCCCAAACTCTTCCGTTGACTCTTCAACAATAAATCAAA